>MPNW01000853.1:136145-172055 GCA_011800805.1 Hirudo medicinalis
TTCAGAATGCTTTGCCAAGCAATTGGACTTTCTCAAGAAGATGTTTGTCTAGAGAACAATGGTAACAAAAAGGGAAGGTGTTGAAATAGTTTTGTTAATTGTTCTATGTTATGTGGTTCTGGGGACGTGGAGTTGGTGAGAAGTTGCAGCGAGTAGCTTGTCGTGGTGAAGTTGTCGATAGAAACTTTGTTGTACAAAGACTGTAGACAAGTTACTTAATTGCTTAGACTTGACTGTTAAATTCAGTTGTTAATTAAACTATTAACTGTTGTTTCAGTTTTCTTCTATAATTTTCAATAGTTTGTCGAGGCGAGTACGTTGTCTCGTTGAATGACCTGAGTAGCCTCCCCATTGGCTCACAAAATAGCTGTTATACTTGTTTTGGATAGGTATGGCCATTAGTTGGACAAAGTTATTGAAACTTGGTCAGTCGACCACTGGAATCACCGGATGCTGTTATCGATACCATCTGGTGCCAATGTATGTGCTATTTGAGTTACGAACATAATGCCCTCTTATCAAAAGATTCACGCATTCAGTATCTAATATTGCAGCTCTATTCGATGTGACAACAATTTCATTCAAAATATCTGACCCAAAATTTACAACAACATTCACTTTAACAGTTATTTTATATATTTTCATAATAAATAGTCACAAATTCAAAGGTACAAATTAAAAATTGTAAAACAAAAGATATTTTTTGTGGGGATGTCAGTTTTTGAAATAATTTTGATTGGGGTCTCGGGAAGTGTGACAGTTGTTGACAAAGGGGAGGGAGGTGTCAAAAATTACCTTAAATTTGTTGACAGAATTAATGGACGACCTCTTATCACTATGTACGCTACGAAGCATATACTTCATTGATGTTAAAGCTTAGTTTGTAATTTGCCTAGTAATTTTAAATTGTCATCAACAATAATTTTTGTTATTAATTTGAAGACTCACAAATTCTAGATATTATTGCAACAAAATTGTGACCAAACAAAATCTATAAACAAAAATTTAAAAAATAAAAATATTATGTAATTATTTTGAATTAAATAATTAAAATATTAGCGTAAAATAACAATATCAATTTGTACAATTAACTGTTAATAACTGTTGTCCTCAGCCATGCTGGAAATAAGCATTTTTTGTGGACGGTAATACAATTTAGTTTAGCCGACATGTCTCTATCAAGATTGTCTCGATTTCTACAGGCTGGTTTTAGACTGAACAAAGTCGGTAAATTACATCAAAGCCAAAGTGCTAGAGTTTTAAAGTTTGATGTCAATTCCAATGATTCCGCGAACTTGCTGGCCGGCTGCAGGTATTCTGACCTTCAAAGAAGTTTGGTTTAAATATTAAAAATTTTTTTTGTTTTCTAGGCGACTCTATTCGACTGAACCCGAACTGACGGAACCTAAAGTTTTGACGGAAATACATACTGGTGCTACTAACACCAATGTCACTGAGCAGATAAATGCAACTGATGAACTGGAAGATTTGACCTTGTTGTCAGGCCTGAAAAAACTTGATGATCAAGTGAAGAGGCTAGGGAGAGTCGGTCAGAAACAAGTGAGAAGTCTCCTCAAGAAATGCAAGAGTGAGATGATTTTATGCTATTTTTATTATTTTATTGAGATGTGCTTTTCAATATCATTTGCAGTAGATTTAGAAAATGTTGCTTGTTACTGCTCTTGATATTGAGACTTTGTTTGCAGAAGGTATGTCCAGTGTGGAGGCTGTAATGCTGATTAGGTGCTGTGGAAACCTAATGGTTAGGGAAACACCACAACAAAGGAAGGGTATTCTGGAGGAAGTTTGGAAGAAAGTGGAAAACTTTTGTAAGTTAATAAGTCTAGAATAACCACTAACAGCAATATTGAAGATGATACTAACTTTAATAAAAATGATTAATACACAAACTTATAAATAAATAAATTTCAATATTTAGGGTGGACAATGGACATACTCTAAAGCCATTTATTTATGTTTTTTCTCTTGCAGGTCCTGATATCACCATAGATATTATAAATGCCATGATGGCAGTTAAAATTGAAAACTCCATTGATTTTAAACCATCTGTAGAGCTGGCAAGTCTCCAAAAAAAGAATTGTGTACCTAACAAGGTTACACTTTTCATACAATTGCTTGGATTATGAAAATAAACTAAGTTATTTTTGTTTGTTTGCAGATGACATTTGACTTAATGATGTCTCAGTATTGTGAAATAGGAGATGTGCTTGGTGCGACGTGCGTTTCATGTTTTAGATGCTAGTTTTAGTCCTATTAATTATTAACTTTTAATCTCATTAACTGCTTATTAAAGCATCAATTTTAAAAACTCCATTTTTTAGTGAAGTTTTGAACCACATGAAATTACTGGATTTGCCTATCAATCTTTCTTCTATGCATCACTTGATCAAAGGATATGGAAAAAATGGGTTAGTCAATGGTCTGCTGAAGCTTATGAGTAATCTTTTAGTTTTTTGTTTCATCATGCATGGTATTTATTTCAGAGATTTCGAAGAGGCCAACAAGTTGATCTCCACAATGAGGTTTGTGTAGCTTGAACATTTATGATGGTTGTGGAGTTTACTGATGATCAAATTTTTCTAAGCCAACACAAGCTGAGACCAACAGCTGATACATACACTGCATTGATGGTTGGATATGCAGAGAAAGGAAATTTAGATGGTATCAAAGAGGTGATGCTTTGCATCTTCAGTTATTTAATGTATTTTATGTAAATATAAATAATCAGTGTTCTGATTGAATTGAAAACAATGAATTTTAATAAATTAAAAAATATTAATAACTTGAATGTTTTTCAGGTCATGACAACTGTGGCAGCCAAGAACATTGACATTTCTTTGGGCAATGCTAACGAAGTCATTTTAAAGCTTGCAGTGTCGGGTCACAGTGAAAAAGTTGAAGAGGTGTGTCCTAAAAATCATTGATAACAAAATGGTTTGCCTAATTTTCTCTTTATTGCAGGCTCTTGACATTCTTGTCGGAGGTAGCCTCCATAAGTATGGAGATCAATTTAGGTTTGTTGAGCATTTTAATGCACTTATAGCACAACATGTTGAAGTATATTCAACAACTTGATTGGTAATTCTGTAATTTTTTGTTATATCAGAGGAAGGTTAGGCAGTCATAAGAAATTTGATTTTCAAGACACTCTGAATTTGTTGTACCAACTGTTGGCAAATGGAAAATATGATGCCATTAAGTTTGTCTTGAGGAAGGCTTTAGCTAATGGAGTCATCTTTAAAGATATCTTGCACAATATTTGCGATGGCATTATTTCTGAACTCATTAAGAATGGAAAGGTAGGAAGCTAATTTCAACCAGTTTTTTATCCATTTAATGGAAAATTAAAATTATTTAAATTATAGCCACCAAAAGAGGTTTTGATGGTAAGAGATATGTTGGTTGAAGAGGCCATGATGAATCCTGAGCTGGAGAGTCTTGCTTTGTGTGCAATGCAGACTCAGAAACTAGGTTAGTAACTTTTATTTCAAATTATTTTATTTGGTTAGGTACAAACATTTTATTTTTGTAGATTACATCCTTGAAATGTTTGCTGAGCTGAAGGATTTGGTAATAATTAAAATATATTTTGACAACTAAGCTGATGCAATTTGTTAAGATGGCTGAGAAATGCATGAGCTGACATTACTTTTAAATCTATGTGTTGTGTGTTTTTTGTTCCAGGGTATGTTTTTCAAGCCACATTATTTCTGGCCACTTTTCAGCAAAGCATCAAAAGACAATAAAGCTGAAGGTAGTCTGATTGTTGATGGAGGTTCATTATTCTGTGAATGAACAATAACTGTAAAACTGAAATGCAGATATTTACAAGATTACGAAGGTTTTAACTGATGTCACCAATGACTCCAAATCAATGCAATCCATGCAGACTCTCATCGAGTGGTCTTTTGAAGCTCTCTTGGATCTTGGTCAGAAACCTGACACGATTTTATCCAAATATGAGGTGATTATATAATTCAAATATTTTTTTATACTTATTGCTTGTTGAACGTACTAATTTCAAAATAAGAATGCCATACTTCCTTTGCTTAGGAACTGAAACTTTCTGAATGGAAGAGAGATGTTATGGAAATGGATCATCTCTTAAAAGAAGGAAAGTTTGCAGAGATTGGGAAGATGAGTTAGTTCTCTTTTTTAGAGGATTGTTTGACTTATTGATTAAGGCTTACTGAATTATAATAGCATTGGTTTATTTATTGTGTTTTAAAAATAGGTTTACTTAATATATATCATTAAATTTCAGTTGAAAATGGTCACCAGTTCTCTGCTAATTTTATTTTGCCCAGTTTGTCTCAGGGAATAACAAAATCAAATGTGACTGAGCTAATGGAGGTAACTAATAATTATGTAATGATTTAAATAATAAGAAATTGGATGCTATATTTTATGCTGGATATTAGATGGACAATTAAATATTCATCACAATAACTGGACTATTAATTACTTATGCAAATAATATAGATAATAGGAAGGATGATGTGCCAACTTTTAAAGCCATAAACTCCTATTGTGTTAATCTTAATGCCCATCAGTCTAGGTTGATGTAAGAACACTGCCACTTAACTTTCAGTGTCATTGCATATTAGAGATAATTTTAGCTCTCCTTAGATTAATTTTTCTTGATGACATTTGTTCATTACGTTCATTACACAGTTGATCAAGTTAATGCAAGGGAAACTGAAAACAAACATGAAGACAAATTCATACTTCTTGTTGCATACTATTAAGTCTTTCAAAGGCCAATCTGAAGACCTCAATAAATTCATCCAAAGCTGGGTTGACAATGTAAGTATTTTGTATTTTGAAGAAACAAGGACATAGAGTTTGCTGTTCCATTACATCCAACATTCATTTTATTATAAACATTTTTCAATGTTAGGAGCTGAAGTTTGAAACCAACTTTCAAGTTATTACTGAGGCCAAGAGAAGAAATGTTAACAATGAATTGCTTGAGGTTGTACAAATTGATCATTTATATAGATTGAATTTTTTTTTGTTATACTATGTATAATTTATAGAAAGTATCAGCCTTGTCAGTCCCAAATCAAAATATGAGAGAGTTTAACTCCCCTCTGCTGAAAGATCTTAATTTGAAGAATTTTCCAGACATAGTTAAACCTTCAGTTAAGAATATACAATCAACAGATTTGGAGAGTAAAGTTAAAAATTTATTGAAAAAGCGGGAGTATAAAGGTTATTCCTTATCAAGTTTTTTATTTGTTTTAGATTCTGCTAATTCTTTTGATTTATTCTATTCAGAAGTGCAAAACATTCTATATAAATTGTCAGAGAAGGGTGACCTTGATAGCTTAACTTCCTTGGAGAAGTTGAGTCTGCCACAGAAAATGTCAAATTTCTTTGATAAATGTATGGTTGTTGGTCACATTCAAAGGTAATGATGATGATCATGATGATTTTGAAGTTTCCACAATCCAACCGAACTCATTTTCAGTGGCAAAGCCAAAGAGTTTGCAGAAACAAAGTCAGATGAAAATCTTGAAAAGTTCATTTCTTTAAAAATTCTACATATGTTGGCAGAAAAGGAACCAGAGGTGTTTGCTCGAGGTTGGTATTTAAACATTTTAAAAAATATTGTGAGATTTGTAAAATGTCAATTTGTTATTTAAGTGGAGAAGATGTTGGAAAAGCCTATGGAGGAAATTACATATTTTTCCCCTTATGCATCACTGTACCTCTATTATCTTACTTCTAATAATGAGCAGAAGATCAACAACTTCCTTCAGGTTGATTATTCTTCTTGTGGGAATGCTACATTTTCAGGACCTAATTATGATATGCAAGAAATATCCACTTCAACAACAGTGTATCAATGCAAGGCATGATTGACAGAATGTAATTTTTGATCCAAATTAATTTTTTAGGTGCATCCAACAATAAAGGACAGAATTCACCTTGAAAGAGTTTGCAGACAAGCCAAGTTTGACAAAGATGTTAGCTGACGTTTTTACAACATTAATACATTGTATAATGTTCCTAACAATATAACTGAAATTTGTTGTGAAGGAAGTTATGTTGAACCTAGTGATCAAGATTCACAAAGACAGTAAAAATCCAAGACAAATTGCCTCTGCTTATAACAACCTCATCTTGATCAAGTGTTAGTCCTGTTAACAATGTTACTGTTCTCTCTGATCAATAATAACCAAGTTATTTTTTGTTTTGATCAGGTGAAGCCAAAGACTGCCATGGAGCACTTGACCTCTACAATGAGGCACTCAGCAATGGTCTGACCTTTGATAACTTCTTTGTTAGAACTCTTCAGTCTCTCCAGGCACTACTCCAAGGAAACCAACTACCACTACCTTGGAAGGTTTGTTGCTTTTGAATCCTGTATTTTTTATATTTAAAAATTCAGTAATTCTGTAATTAAATTTTTAAAGGATGGAGAAGTTGAGAAGAAGGCAGCTATGAATAAGAATGGCCTTCCCTCAAGTGACTCTGATTCAGAGTGACCGATTGATTGTCTGAGCAGGCATCGAAATGAAATCTTAAGATTTAATGTTGTGAGTCTTAGGAATAAATGTCTTAGGTCTTCTTTTGGGGTTGATAACTAAAATTGGTGGTAAATGGATATAAACCCTTAAATGTTTTTTTATTTTTACGAGTTCAACATGTTTTACATGCTGTACTAGCTTTTTTATGGCTTCGCCAATCATGTTCAGCCAACTATTTGCCTTCAAAGAACTGGATGATTAGGTCTGCTCTCGCAACGGGATTCGGATCCGCGCTGCCGTCGTGAGATGCGAATTCTTAAATATTAGACCATGCGGTAGCACGATGCTACTTGCTTTCATTATCTCTCGAGTTTAAAGCTCGTATGCTTTAGGAAAAGGTGAAAGTTGGAAAATAGCAGTTGACCTAAAAACGGAATAGAGAACGACGTGTGCGAATTTCAGGTCGCTATTGACCGCTTGGGAGGAATTCTTGGGGCAGGCGGATATACACACACACACACTGTTTTATATTATAGATAGATTAGGGTTTGTTTCAATTGTTAACTTCTGTGTGTATTTTCTTCAAGTGAAGGATAGAGGGAAAAGTGAATGCGCTGTCGATGCAATATCAGAATATGTCTTCGTTCATGAGACTTAACAGCGATAACCTAATTTGGCCAGCGAGCCTGAGCCTTTGGTGTTAAAATAAAACTTAAACTTGATAGTTCTGCACGAGTACGGGTGTTTGTGTCATAGAATCAGTCAACCATGGTCTCAAGAATTTTGTTTCTATTATTTTCAATTTACCTTTGATTTTCTTGGCCTTTTTAATATTCAGTAAGAGTTAAGGGACTGAATCGAACTACTATATTTAACATGTTCCCTAAGGTGAATGCCAAGCTGTGGTAATATAGTTCTAGTGCGTGTTCAATAAAAGAGAGCTCATACAACACATTTTGAAGGCTGACTGGTCTGAGTGGCACATCGACAAATTTTTGTTTTTGTAGAAAACTATGCAATTAATCGGTCCCGGTGGGATATGCCGAGCTTAAAGATTGGAGGAATAACTCTTCGAACACATGGAATATTTGTTGCCCTCCTCATCTCTCTCGTTCTTCTTACAATTTTCTCACATTTCTACTTAAAGTTCAGTTCTGGAAAATCTCCTGAAAAAACATTTGTGGACAAGATATTTACGGGGAGAGAGTATTATCGGGCAGTTTTGGGAAGGAAAATCAAGAATGAACGTGGCGAAAGTGATCTGTGAGCTTTAAATATTGCTTCGTTAGGAATCTTTAATGTCTTTAAGTGCCTGAACCGTATGCATGACGAAATTAACTAGATTTACTGTTAATCATCGGAAGTAAATATAAAAAATGAATGATTTTGCTTCTCATTATCGATTGATCAACTTTTATGATTAATCAAACATTTTTTTTTGAATTATTTAGCGACGGAGGGAATCAGTTATTTCACGAGTATGGTTACTTCTTCTTCAACAATCTCAGAATGGATTCTAGGGTCACGAACATACCAGATACGAGGCCTTTAATGTGCAAATACAAAGTTTATGATTCATCAAAATACGGCATTGGAAGTAAAAATGTCAGCCTCATTCTAGTCTACAATGATTACGAGTTCTACGAGCTGAAGAAAACGGTTGAGAGTCTGTTAATGTCAACTTCTCTGAGAGCCATCAAAGAAATAATCGTAGTTGACGATAGTTCGAGTCTTGCCTACATCCAAGAAGAGGCCCACAAGTTTTTTGCTTTCGTGCCAAATGCCAGGATCTTCAGGTCATCCCTTTTGGAACCAATGGGACTCGCGAAAGCCCGAAATATGGCGGCAACTGTGGCAAAGGGAGATACATTGGTTTTTCTTGGGAGTAATGTTGTGGTGGGGAACGGATGGCTCGATCCATTGATCACACAACTAGAAGAGGGACCAGAGGTTATTGCTGTTCCACACATGGATCACATAAAAGACCCAGTAAGCATGGAATACATTCCGACTCCTGAAGACCACACATACACGCTTACCTGGAGTCTTTCTATTAGACCATTCCGAATGATCCCACATGAAACTGGAGGTGATTCCCTTTCTGCGCCGCTCCACGCAGACGCACCTGCTCTGAGAGGGGATGTTTTTGCCATAAAAAAGGACTACTTTGCGAAACTTGGTGGTTACGATCCAATGCTTGAAGATTACGGCGGAGGGGAGCACGTGGATCTTACTCTTAAAACCTGGTTGTGTGGGTCCGGAATTAAATCCGTCCATTGTTCCAGAGTGGGAGTTATAAATTCACGCGATCCTGTGAAAGTGAGATCAGAGTTTAACAGAAAACGATTGGCTGACATCTGGTTTCCCGAAAAAGAAATGAAATCGTCAATTTTTAGACTTCTTGGTGCTAGACTGGATGACACGGGCATAGATTATCCAGATGTTGGCGACCAGGACGTAAAGTTTCTGACAAATTTGTTCTCGTCCTTCACGAACTCAAAGTCGCAATGCACCAAGAACACCAAGTGGTACGTAGATACGTTAGCAGTCAATATGGTTCCTCTAAAGAAGGATGCGGTAGCTTATGGAATCCTTAAGACTGGCACCAATCGATGTGCCCACCTTCTCACAGTGGACAATCCCACCAACCAATCAAACGACGGCGCGCAGATCCTCATGAAAGTCAAACTGGATGAATGCAAACCAGCAGTCGTCGAAGATCCGCGATTTTCAGTTCGGAAGAAAGGTAAAGCCAGTGAGGAACGCAATTTACCGCGAGAATCCGAATTTGTTTTTCAGCTGACCAAAGATGGGGCCATAATGGTTGATGATGGGTTTTGTCTGACAACGAAAGAGAATGGTTACCTCGTAATTGAAAAATGTTCTCCTACCCAAAACGACAAGCAGAGATTCAGATACAAGGACGGCCAGCTCATCAACGTGTGGTGTGGTTACTGTGCAATGCAAGTCACCGACCCGAGCCCCAATAGCCCCGGTGACAAACAGATTGCCATGGTTCAAACTTGTAATTCTTATTCGGATCAGGAGAAATCATTTAAGACCTGGACATTCATCAATTTATAATCGGAATATAGTTAATGATGTTATTGATAATGAACATTCGCCAGCGACCTCATCAAAAGTTTTCACGTTTAAATTTTTTATTTTGTATCTACTAATGACATCCATCTTCTGGTTTCCTTGTTAACACGATATAATGTTATGCCAGCAATTCTTGTTTCTTTCTTTTCGTATTCGAGTTAAAGTGAAAACAACTCAGGTTCAACTGAGAAAAAGGCAAAGTTCAGGGAATCATTTATTTGTTTTGAAGAAGATACAGCAAAATGCCTTGAAATTGATTGAATTAGTAGAATCTACGGAAGGTTTTAAGCGGACGTACTGCATTCATCATAACAAAATTACAAACGGAAAAGTTCAAAAACCTCGAAAAATTCACAAAATTAACCGCAAAACAAGTGAGATAAAATAAAAGGCGCTTGGTTAGCATATATTAGTATCATACGTTAATAAGGGGATTATGTGTGAATGTCACGTACGCAGGGAACAGATGTGAGGCGTCACCGTATTGCTAACTGAGGAAATAAGGAGCATTCCTGAAGGTTGGATAGGAATCTAACTAGGCAGAAGCACAGATTTGTACGTTTGAAAGCACTGATCACTTCAACACCGGCTCTTCAAGTATCATCATCACCAGCCTCGCTGTCCTCTTACATTTGCATATTAGGTAGCGTCTGATATGAATAGACATCACCAGTTTTATAACAAGCTTGGCCACCACATTAGCACACTACAATCAGAACCTGCACCCAGCAACTTTTTCCCCGCAAAAAACAAAACAAGCAGAATATTTCCATCAACAATCTGTCGAGTTGCAAGAATTTTTTGTCTCTGAATTATGTTCGATTTGTTGATGTTGTTGAACAATCAGAGTTGTCATTCTGAGATCCGAAGTTTATCCTAAGATGAGATTGCGAAGATTTCATTGTCAACGAGTCCTCGGACCCAACTTGAAACTCAATTTTGACGGTTGAAAGTTTTTTCTTATCATTGAGTGATTCCTCAGACAAATTTTCTATTTTTTCCCCGAGGAATTTCTTCTGATGTCCGAGAATTGGGAGAGTGATATTGCTCTTGACAACGCCATCTTCCCCTGGAAGAAAATGTTCTGAATCGATCGTGCCGCCTCCACTGCTTCCTTCGTGTGTTTCGTGGAGGAGGTGACTCGACAGGAACATCTCCCTCCTACGCAGCTGTTGTTGTTTCATCGTCTCCTCGTTGCTTAATTCCTCGTGAGATGCTGTCCTGCGACAAACGTCAGCTTTTTCTTCGATTGGCTCGAAAGGTGGGGTTTCTTCCACATCAGAATGGATGGTGTACTTATTATCACTCTCGTATTGCAGCCTCACCGGTTTCCCTCCACGAGAAGAATCGCCTGCGTTACTTTCCTGCTCCTTGTTTTTGTATTTCATGTGAACCCAACCAGACGCAGTCGGTGATTTTTGTTGCAAATGAAAGGGAACGAGATTGTTCTCGGAGACTGCTTTTGTTTTGCTTGTTGTGAGAAGCGAGAGATTTTTAACGAAGGAGCTGGCAGGTGTCATTTCCATCTCATCGCCGAGGTTCTTTTCGCTCGAACCTTTTAATCTTTTGGCTTGTTTGGAAAAATGTTTCTCCGCCTTTTTGAAGTTTGGTGAAGGTTTGGACGGAAGAAGGTTTGTGTTGCCAAAATTTGGACTGCTTTGACCCGATGTTTCTTGTCGTAAACTTTTCTTTAAACCAAAGTGTGACATTGTGTTGTGACATTTTGTAAGTGGGGGTGTTTGAGATTTAAATGGGGAGACTGAGGGGGGAAAGAATTGGGTAACGGGGATGTTGCCGATCCGCCCCTTCATGGACATCGTGAAACCCATGGAAAGACTTGCAATTGAGGAAAGCCCCATAGAAGTGTTCAGTTGATTGCTCTGGAATGCTTCGATGATTTCAAATAATTGTTTTTATTTGATTTTTCAGATTCGACTAAAATATGATTCTAAAGTGAGTTAATTTGATAATTAAGAAATGAAGAAATGCAATAACAACTGACCGCATCTGGATGGCTTGCATTGAAGCAACTCTCGGTCGGTGGCTCCTTTAGAGACGCAAAGATTTTTAAGACTCTGCATCTCTTTCTGGAACAATTTTCATTATTATCATTCATATTATCGATAGAAATTAATATTAAAATTCATATTATCGATAGAAATTAATCTTGCAGCATTAGGAAGCTACAAACGGAAAAATGTGGAATAAAATTGAACCCTGACCTTTTTAGCGCAGAGGTCGCTTTCCATGACTTCGATTTTCTTTTCCATTCTTCTGCAAGCCTTTTTCTGCAACTTTATTCTGAATTCATGCCGCTTTTTTGCAGTCACCATGAAGCCTTTGATGATGATGATGATGATGATGATTAAGATTATGATGATAATTGTAATACATCGTGTTAAGATGTGATGTGAAAATTTAGTAATTCAAGCGCTGGAAATGTAATTGAAATTTACAATTACATTTTTGAAATTTGTCGAAATTTAAAATAATAAATTATAACAAATTTTTAATATTGGAATAAATAATTAAATATAGTTATAAGTAATATAATATGGAAAGAAATTAATAAATGAAGAATGTAGAAAATGTCAAAATATTATTAAAAGTTTCAGAGATATTCACTCCGCTTTGAATTAATATTTAATGAAACAATTATCATAAGGAATTATAATATTTGTAATAGGTTAAATTAATTGGATGCTTTTTGGAAACATAAAAAGATAAATGAAACTAATCAAAATAAACTATAATTCATAATTTTATAAAATAAAACATAATATATTGCCGATCCTCCCCTACATATATATATATTATTTGTTCGGAAATGAGGCTCTGAAGATGGCTGAAGCTGCTGAAACAGATCAGTTAGCCTCCGGTTCTAGTAACTTTAGTACGTTTGAAAAGTTAACAGAAGAAATTGTTAATAGAAAGTGGTCTATTAAATTTAATGGAGCGTTTATATATGTATATATACAATATATATCGTCGTCTTCGTCATCGTCATCACCATAATCATTATCATAATCCTAAAATGTGTCCCTCCTTTCCATAAACATTTCCTGGATAATGAAATACACTCAGGTGTCACATGGGCACACAACATCGCTAAATGATTTTGCATTGATTTCCAGCCTAGATATTATGGCCCCTTTTTAAAATATTTATTTCAATATATTTTTTATTAACAAGCAAAACCATCATAAAAATAGACAAAATCAAAATTCACAAATCTTCTGCTGCACTTCAAGAATCAATAATTTTTTTGATTTCTTAAATTTAAAATTTGCATTCCTTGATTCAATTAATTTAGTGCTTCAAGGAGGAAATGTTATTAAACATTACTTAGTTGATTATTATTTATTGTTGAAACAGCGTAAAATAAAGTAAAGTAAAGCGTTCAAACGTTTTAAAAAATTATAAACTTTGTAATAAATTTCACGATCTGTAAAGATAGATTTCCTTGTATTTATTTATTGATGATTAAAATTATTTATCTAATTAAAGCTTTAATAAAAAAGATAATTTCAGGATGTTTGAATGTGAGCGGCAAGATAAATAAAATGCAAGTAGAAGAATGTCTGCTTGTTGCGATGTGAGGCTGCATAATTAAATTCCGATGCTTTTACCTCCATTAAATCTCATTCTCTGAGAGGATGGGTATATTCCGTATGGTGATCGAATACATTTTAAAGTCAGGAAAGCAATTCCAGCCAGAGATGATTTGAAGAATAATGCATCTTATGTGTTTAGTAAACAAAAATAACTTAAAGCTTAATTAGTGCAAAAAGAAAAATGAGAAAAGATGTTTTTGTTTTTGAGACAAACAAAGCACTGTTGATTTATGATCAACCGAGGAGGGATTTGCTTAAAAATAAGAAACATGTCAAAAACAACAACAACAACAATAATAATAATAATATTAATGAATACTTAATATTATTATTTATTGCGTACTTATTGAATATTATGAATGATTTATAATGTCAGTATTATAACTAAAATTAATTAAAATTAATAAAGTGGTATAATTAATAACATTAATTCTTACATAAACCGCCGTGTTAGAAGAATCATGAAGCAAAAAGATGAGATTTAAAATTACTTATTAATAAAATCAATTTAATCTCACTACATAATTAACATATAAATAATTACAAATTATATAATCCAGCATGGCTTATTACTTATTAATAATTTATAATTATTAGAGGGGAAGTAAGGAAATCACAAAAAGCCTCGCGCTCAGATTTGAGGGGCACGTAGTTGATTTAAGAGGAGACCTGCCAAAAAGAGAAGTTGATATTTCTTGGAATAATAACTGCCTGAGCAGTGCATCAGTAACTTTCGTTGTTTTAAAGACTCCGTGTCATTTGTTCACCTCGTTGAAAGATGTTCTTGCTTTCGATAAATTATTTTTGATAATTTTTGATATTTTTGAATATGGAAACTAAAGACAGATTATTAACTCTATATCGCCTGCTAATGCTGGCAATAAATCAATAACATAATAATTCCGAAAGTCATATTTATTCTGTTAGCAATTCTTTAAGAAGAATTCTTTATTATTATTAATAGTAATTACATATTGTAAGAGATAAGAGTCATTGTTATTAATAGCATGCTTACCGTTGATAACCCTTAAGATCCTCCAGAGGAGGAAGATGATGATGATGGCGATTGCATCCTCGCCTTCAGTGGTTGCAATTCCATCAAGAAACACGAGGTCCAGAGTGAAAGAAGCTATGACGATGATGGCGTCAAATACCTGCATTAATGCATTAATTCACTGATGCTTGGATGCATGCTTAAAGACACAGGAATAATTAATATTCACTTTACAAAATATCAAAATGAAATGTTCAAAAATGATTAGCATAAAAGCAAACAATTTGTGGATAATTTAAATATGACACATATATAATTATACCCTTGAAATTAAAACAAATAGATGTTGCATTTAATTTTTAATTTTTAATCATACAATTGCAAAAATAATTCAATAATGATTTTAATTTATTTCTGGATTCAATTCATTCCGAACTTTCGAGATTCCACTTTAATGAAATGCTTTGAAAAAGAATGAGTCACCGATCCAGGAATAATTAATATTCATGAGTGAATAATTTCTGAAAGCTCCAGCTGGGACTCGAACACGCACCATCGGCTCCAATTATTCAAAAATACTTTTTTCTAGTTTCTTTCATTTGACGATGTAAAAATATTCCTCTCTAATAAAAATTTATTTTTAATTATTAAAATATAACTGTGTTTTTGGAACGAATGTGGAAAATATTTGAATTTGTTTTAATACATCGCGGAAATCTAAAAAAAAAAAGTTTTGCAACTAATTAAGGTCGTGCATCATTTGAATGTGTACGAGTTGTACATTTCAAATGTTTGAAGAGCGCTAAATTATTTATCATTGAAATATATCTGCTTAGAATTACTCCTCAATAAACTACGTTTAGTAAGCCATTTTGATTCTGACAGGTTGGTTGGGTATCAAAATAAATCAATTTGGAAGCAATTTAAAATATTCCAGACAGATGTAATATATTTATTGTAAATATAAGTTAATTAACTATGATATTACGATTAATAATAATTCCCCAAGGATTGACACTCACTTCCAGTCTGTTCTTCAAGAATTCAGAACCGAGTCCAATCACTCTGAGCATGACCTGTTCATAATTATAATAATATTATATATATATATGATTATATATATATTTATAATAATTAACAAATATAAAAATTTCAAAATAATAATAATAATACAGTCAGATGTTCAGCTGTAGTGAATCAATCAGGCAATGTCCTTAACGTACTTTATCCATCTGCCTCTTTGAATACATCATCATCATCGTCATCATCGTCATTATCATCATCGTCATCATCATCATCATCATCATCATCATCATCATCATCAACGTGTTTGCTGCTTTAGCAAATTTGAGCTATACAAATGTTCTTCATGATAATGTTAATCATCACCATCTCGGACCATGGCGCCTTACAAATTAGCTAATATTATTCATTATTATTATTATTATTATCATCACCATCATCATCATCATCATCATCATCACAATCGCAATCATTTCCTCTTTATAATGTTAAGATGATGATGAGGGCAGAGAAATCAATGAGCACACCTGTTGACACTCACCTGAATAACAAATATTCCAAGGATGAGGATGCTGGCGTAATGAAGAAGATGAGTTATTTTTAACAACTTGTCTGACCAGGGGTCGTGAACTTTATAAACTCTTGACCTTTGAACCTGTAAACCTGTATTGTCTGAGTCACCTATATTCGATGCCTCTCTTTCCGCCTTAATAATTGATTGACGTTTCCTCTTTTGATGGATCCTGCCTTTAATGAATGGTGAGTCTCCATCATTTTTGATCGAAAAGATGGATGGAAGAGATTGTTGAGTGGCTTGGAAGATGGAAAAGTTTGAACTTGGTTCCAAATGTTCTCGGACTGATCTTCTCCTTCTGATGTGCCAACGGTTTGAATGTCGAGTGAAGAAAGAGGCCGAAATGACCTCCTTGTTTGTTGGGTTGGACTGATTGCTCTCGTGACCGACGTGATTCGTTTTGTTGGCATCATATTTGTGAGTCAGGTGACTCAAAGCTACCTGTATCGTCTCCTCTTCAAAACCTGATGACGTGTGATTGCATTGTACAAGAATGTTTCGGGTGTAAATTGTTTGAAATAAAAATCTCGCACCAATTAAATCAGCTGGATATTGCAACCATATGAAATCCATCGCATGGTGAAGACTTGCAGTGGCAGCAGTTTGTTGACCTGAAAAATAAATGCCATTTATCTTCACAATCACCATTATTCTCATCAATTTCTCGTTCATCATCATCACCATCACCATCACCATCACCATCACCATCACCACCATCATCATCATCATCATCATCATCATCATCATCATCATCATCATCATCATCATCATCATCATCATCATCATCATCATCATCATCATCATCAGCAGCAGCACATCATCATCATCATCATCATCAATCATCATCATCATCATCATCATCATCATCATCATCATCATCATCATCATCATCATCATCATCATCATCATCATTAGCACCATTATCAACAACAGCAATACGAATTTCAAGAATTTCCAAAGGTTTAAAAAAATAAGTTCTCTCACGAGCAACACGGCGTCAAAATTTATCTAAAAGCTACTGCAACATCATCCAAAGATTGCCTTCCGAAGATGAGTGGAATATTAATTTCTTTGATGTGTCGAATTTTATAAAATGTTGGCGGAGCGAGTGAAAAAATACTTTCAAAAGATGTCGAAAGATGTGAATTTTTATGCAAGAATATCAATAATTACATGATAAATAAATATGTAAATAATATTATATAATTAACAATTACATAAGTATTTGTAATAATACTACTAATAAATAATAATAAGAAATAAAATAATATCAAACCGACTTTATATTCACTTAGATAAAAACAACATATTACCCATAGAGCAAAAAAGGTTGTCGAAGAGGGTCAAGAGGTTGTAAAGATCAACTGCTTATCGACAAGATGGTTTTAAGCACTGCCAGAAAACAGCCAAGGAACATGACACCAAGGAATATTATCGCAGAGTGCGTCTCATTCTCAGATCAGAATTGAATTCTAAAAACAAATTATCGGTTATAAATGTTTGGCAGTTCCATTGCCCACGTATAGCTATGGCATACTTGAGTGGAGGAAGTCTAACATTGAGAAAATGTATAGAAAAACTCGGAAGCTTCTTATAATGCATGGCCTTCATCATCCGAAAGGAGATGTTAGTCGGCTTTACATTAAGAGGCGCAATGGAGGTAAGGGATTCAGTTGATTGTTCAGTTGATGTCTGCTTACAGCTGCTCCATGGTCAATTTGAGTGATTATATTAAGCAGGACAAAGACAGGTTTTTCAGGCTTGTAAAAAAGTATGAGGCTGGGAAGCAAAACATTCTCTCCTGAAGGAAACAAAGGCAATAAAGAATAGATATTTGCTTTTGTCAACAGCTCAAACACCAGCGAAAGTGAAGAAAAAGAGTAGAGAAGAAGAGACTAGAAGAACTGCAGGAGAAACCAATGCATGGACAATTTTTTGCAGCCTTGAAAAACCTTTTGTTGACAACGAAGCAAGTTGTGCTTGGTTAAGAAGTGCAGGACTCAAAGGAGAAACTGAAAGCTTGATCGTGGCAGCTCAGAACCAGACACTCAATATCAGACACCATCAACGTAAGATGCTTAAAAAAAAGCAGCTCGATGGCAATTGAAGAGTCTGTGACAAGGCCCAAAAAACCGTAACATGCCACATAAAGGCAGGTTGCACGGTGCTGGCATCAACTGAATATTTGCACCGACATAACAGGGTGGCCAGCTATGTTCATTGGGTAGTTTGCCATGAGCTTGGTTGTGTTCCCAACAAATGGTATGAACATACATCCCAAAGTGTGGTAAATGTAAACGAGAATACCATCTTGTGGAACTACGCAATAATCACGGACAGAAAAATCTTAGCCAACAGACCTGACATTGTCATCCATGACAGAAAATCCAAAACATCGCGCTTAAAGAAGCTGAAAAAATTAATAAGCACAAGGATTTGGAAATCTAAATTAACCGAATGTGAAAAGTAAAAACCAAGATCGTCCCGATAGTTGTAGGAGCACTCGAAATGTTGAGAAAAGACTTCGCGAAAGGAGTGGAGTTGATATCAGGACGTCCTAAGGCTTCGGAGATTCAAAAATCTCCATGTTGGGCACTGCCCACATTTTACAGAAAGTGTTTCGATGAATCACTGAGGGTACTGGTAGTGCTCCTGATTCATCATTCACCGGTTGGAAGGCCGAGAGGAATAATGTGACAATTCCGTAAAAACAAACGACACCGCCACCAACAACAACAAAAGCAGCAGCAGCAACAACAACAACAACAACATAAGCAACAACAACAACAACAACAACAACAACAATAATAATAATAAATTGTGATACTTCTCATGGCGTGGAGATCCAGCAGAATTTCAGCCACAACAACCCCAGCATCGAGCATGACGAGGACACACATTGCTATCTGCACGGGACTCGATTCCATGATTTTTGTCATCTTCCCACGAAATCTTCATAATGATGATATTTACTATTTAATATTTGCTGTTACTATTATTATTATTTAAATATATATTAGTGATTATTCATTATAAATTAATAGAAAATAAAATTAATTTCTTTAACGTGTTAATTAATTTTGAAATAACAGCGATATTAAGCATTTTTACTTTATTCATTCTTAATTCTAAATCCAGCAGAAATTGCTCTCAACGTGACCCTTGTAAGACCCGTCTCCGGACGCATAAATTTAAGCTGAATATTGGCATCCAATAGGAGGAAGGGCATAAATTGCACCTTCAGAACCTTCCCATTTGATTCGTTCACCGTGTTGAATTTTCTCCATCCATCCTCTTTTTACATTCCATCCTTCCTCTGATTATCTTCAGATGAAACATGTCATCGCCAAAAGTTTTTCTTTATATTTAATTATGTGTCTTCCTTTTTTCTAACTTCCAATTTCAAAATTAAAACATTATAAAACTTTTAAGTCATTAAGTCAAAAGAATTCTTTATAACGCAACAATTACAATTTAGATTTAGATTTAGAACAGATTGCTGGACTCCTGTTTCCGTGGCTCCCCACTCAGTTCAATTATTTGAGCGGGATTCTTCTGATTAAATTTCACAGCTTTCCTTGATTGTTGCATTCACAACATTCTTCTCGGACATGTTTTCAACATTTTCTTTAAATTCTCATCCATAATTAGACATTTGAGTTTCTTAAATATAAGTTGCTGTATATTTCTCAAAGGTTTAAACCTAAAATCAAATAATGCATTAAAATTTCTTATTGAAAGGAAATGGCAGCACGTGAAATCTCTTTCACATTAATTATTAATTATTAATATTTATTATTAATTATTTTTAAGACTGAGTAAACACGTTGAAATTATTATTACTATCGGATGTTCACTTTCAATTTAATGACTTTTGCCTGCCTTCCAGTTTAGAAAAACGACGATTTTAAGATGACGACGACGACGATGACTATGACGCTGATGACGCTGCTGCTGCTGCTGATGATGATGACGACAATGACGATGCTGATGATAGTGACGATGATGATGATGGTGCTAATGATGTCGACAGTGATGATGATGATGATGATGATGACGACGACTTTTAAAGCTTAATTAAAGAAAATATTTTATTGGAAAACTTTGGTTGAAATGTAAATCCTTCAAAGCAGTTGCATTTTTAATGTGCTGAACATTAACAATTTCTAAAAAAAATATCATTGTGGAGGTTGTTTAGTTTGTGAAGATTAACTCTAACCAAGATTAACCAAGAAGAGGTGCCAATCAAAAAGGCTGAAATGAAAATCATTGATTGACCGAGTGGCACTTAATAATATAGAATTTACATATTTATGTGTGATTGTTGAAGAAAAATTGATTACTTTTTTTTTACGCGTGTCAGCATATATGGGATGATAATTGGAAGAGTGAAGCTTTGATGACGATGAACAGCTTGGCCAATTTGTGATATCATAATTATGATGATTATTATATAATTATGATTTAATAAATTAAAATTTATTTAATTTATGTAAATATTCAGGAGTTAATATATAATATGAGATAATATGAGAAATTTATTTCATCGAATAATGCTGCTCCTTAAATACTTCAGTACAATGTCTGAACAAAGTAGCATTAACATTTTCGAATCAACGTATAACGCAAAATAAAGTGCAATGGAATTGGAATACATTGGAATATCATTATATTATTTATTATTTGAGAAACGAACGAAGCATGGGAATGTTGATGCTCACGTTTTTGGCTGCTGCTCACGAAGGAGCCTCAATTCTTCATCGAGAATTTCGGCATCAACGCTGTCATCCTCGAGATCTTTCAGGAAGTTCTCTCCTGTCAGCCATCCACACTTACTGCTGTACCTGTTTATTCTGATTGGATGGCAATTTAAGAATTTAACATGCTAGTAAAACATTCTTGGACATTCAAATGTCTAGTCAATTATCATCGTCATCGTAATGGTCATTGTCATTATCATTATCATTACCATCACTATTATTATTATTATTATTTTTATTATTATTATTATTATTATTATTAATACATGAATTACTGAATAAATAAAAATACAACTTACATACTTACTGTATTAACTAAATTAATTATTAAATGACAAATTAAATTAATTGAAATATTTAGATGTCACCGAACTCAAAGTGATTACAAACTTATTTCAACCACGAAACAAGCAACAATGCAATATAATTAAATCCATTTTAAACTTCCATATATCATGTTGCCTCATCTTGGAGACATCTCAAATTAAAATAAATATTTTCTTTGCCGGAGTTGCAATAATAAAAGAAACTTTTCATTAAGTGGATAATATTTTTATAACGATGGAATAATTCTTAATATTGATCGAAGTACAATGTTTACCATTGGTTATTTTCAACTTTCAATCTCAATACTAGGAATTTATTCATTTGCAATCAGATAAGCTTATCTGGAATTCAAATGGGGATTTTTAAAATTAATCTCCTAAATTGATTCTAAATTTAAAGTCAAAATTTAAAAATGAAATTATCTTGCTGATGACGATGAAGAAAGCCAAAGAATGATAAAATGATAATTAATTTGTTAAAATATTTAAATGAAATTAATCGATCACAATATGAAATATCCAATAAAAACACATTTATTTATCTTAATAAATTTTTCTTTTCTGCTTTGACTCCCGTGCATAAAGTCAACCTTTACGGCGGTTATCTGGAAGAATTCACACCTGTGAATGCCTCTCATGCGCAAGCAATTTGTTCAGTTTACGGACACCTGCAATTCAGGACACAAAAAGCATTTACTGATAAACCTTCCAGCTCAAATTGCATCCTACGATTTTTTTTATTAAGTTAAAAAATTGGGGCTTGAAATACTGTATTTGTATTATTAAATATTATTAATACATTTACAACTATTAAATTTGTATTGTAATTTTTGTATAATATTTTTATTACGTAATAAGTTATGTAAATAATAAATATGTTGTAATAAATATCAGTTATTATACATAATAATGCAATTATAACTATATTCCACAGTTACACATTAAAAAGTTGGGCTCTGCAAGAAAAATACTCCCATAAATTCCGGGCTTATCTTCAACATTTTTCATCACTTCTATTATTTTTATTATTTATTTATTATTTTTATTATTCAAACGTTATATTTATTATTTATTTATTATATTTATATTCATTTTGTTATTTAATCCACTTCGTTTAATAGGCACAAACCTCAAATTTTAAAATGGAAAAATCCTGTTTGCCTGAAAATTATTGGACATTGACAAGATCACGTGAAGTTATCACGTGACGTCATTTCCCTGCTGTGCTAATTAGTTGGTAGGAAAATAATCTCTTTATGTGGCGACTGATATGAGAATGTCTGCGATGATGATGATGATGATTATGATGATGATGATGATGTTTTTGAGGCAACTAACTTTGATCAATCAATGAAGAATTCAAAAATGTTCGTCTTCAGATTTATCAGGTGATCCGAGAAATTATTGGTTTCTCGTTACCATGCACCGTTCAGAAGAAGAGTATTGGAAGAAAAAATGCATGGCTGGTGTTGACGTCGATGATGGTGACGATGATGTGTTGCTGTGAATATGATAAATGCACAAACTTATCGATTAGGGATTTGTGGCATTTTAAATTTAAAATAATTGAACCACCTACTTTTATTGCAATAGAAACTAATTAGGAACCAAATAACACCTAAAGCAAATAATATTAGAAAGTAATTAATAATATTAATAATTAATATTAATAATAATTTAATAATAATAATAATTATTATTATTATTAATACAATTTGTCGAAAGGTTCGAGAGTGAATGAGGAGGAAGAAAATGAAGAAACAGCAGAAGGTTGGTTATTTAGGGAGGGAACTGCCTCCTAATTGTCATTCGTTCCTTGGTCACGTGACGTTGTTAAAAATAGAACAAGACTTAAATGGGCGTCCTAATGAAGTTTTACGACCAGGTCTCCTCGGTTTTCTTCATTTTTGTTGAAATTCTTTAAATTGAAATACATTGAAATGAACTACATATGTTTGAGGTGGATGAGTTGCTTTAGTACCATCGAACATTTGGTGATAATATATACTTTGCTAAGATTTAGAAATTTAACTGTTGCAAACGATACAGTTTTGAAATAAACTTTGGAAAAATATAATTTTAATAATAAATACATGCCTTAGCATTTACTTTACTTGTTGATGCTAATTGTTTGAGATTGATGTTAATTTCTAACCAATTTGAAGCATTTTTCCAATAAATCCGCGTTACAAATTGAAAGTGATATGATGACTCACATGTTCCTGAAGGTCCCACTTTGTGAAGAAGGAGTGCCTTGTTTAGTTGAACTGGTTCCCATGTCGTTGTTTCAGTTGTGATTCGATGCTGATGTCGCCTGAAGGTTGTTTGTTTTGTTTGAGTGGATCTGAAGATGGGATACTTCATCACTCATTTTTCTGGCTCACAATTCCTTTGTATCGATCCCTTCTGGCTGTCGGTCAGCACTGAGGTGATGATGATAATGCTGGTAACGTCAATGATGATCACGATGATATCTTTATAAATCTAAGCAAACTTAAATCCTCATCTCTTTAATAATGATTTATGACAATTACGAAATCGTCAAAGAATATGAGACTTGAAGTTAATTTGCAAGCATCAGTTGCCGTCAGGACAAGTGAAATGGTACACTTTAACGATTTACATAACATTTATTATGTAAATAATAAATTAGCTTAGGCATTAGTTATAAATTAATAATAATTATAAATTAACTTACTTTTAGAATATATTTACTAACATATTAGGTCTTCGTCATTCAGGAGTCGCAAAATGTGAAGCAATTTTCAAAACTCAAAATTCCAACTTCCCCTGAAGACAGGGAAGCCTTAAATCCTTGGAAGAGCGAAACATTCAACGCATATTTCCAACGAACTCCTCGTGAATGTCCTTCCGACATCAGTCAACCATTGAGTTGACGTGTTGGTGTGCCAACAATTTCAGGGTCGTCGTGTGTGCATGGATTGTCATCTCTAATATTATCATATTTTATAATATTATAATACAACGGCATTATTATCATTTATAATATACATTACAATATTAACAACTCAGAAAATTTCATTTTATCATTTCCATTGATTTATAGAAATTTGTATTGGAATTTGTAGAAATTTATTGGCCAATTATTAAAAAGGTTCAAAAATGGTTGCTAATAGCAACAGAGGTTATAACGATGAGTATAATTATAGATGATTATAATTGATAGCACAGTAATTAGCAACTCCTGACTGGTTAAGTAACTCCTTTATTTAATTTTAGAAATGAAAACGGAACTGAACCATCAGTTGCGATCGCATTCATCAAGCGATAAGTTCGATTGCAATGCGCCTAACGGTATCTTCATGGCGTTCGCATCTAGGAGTGGAATCATCGATGCTTCTTATCGGTTTAATCAGAAGAACCAGAATCATGTCTCACGGAGTTGTGCTCATTCAGTACATTTCCATGATAATGTCATCATCACCAGCAGAAGATGCAATAACAACATCATCATCATCACCATCATCATCGTCACCATCATCATCATCAACATCGTCATCAGAATTAAACAAAAGAACCTGAAACGTAAAGAATTCCAAAACCTTTGTGCGCTTTCACAGCTTTCACAAATCGCTTAATTAATTTTGGAGTGTATGAAGAGTCGAATAATCAACATGACTCCCAGTTGACACACTGTCAAGATAGTAATAATCATGCTTATGACAACAATTCATTAATCCGGCACACAGTTTGTTGTTAACACTTTAATTTATCCTTCGGGCTTTTTTTTCATTTCAATAAATCAAAATGGAAAGCTTTTCCTTTAAATAACGACCTGTGAGATTACACTGAATATTTCCATTATTCATATTTTTATTAATAAAGTTATTGCTAATATTAATTTTGTGGTTAATATTTCATGATTGTTTATTTTATCACTAATGTTTTTATTACCAACATTTTTGTTAATAATCACAAGCTCATCATCGGGAAAAGGCCATGGATCATGGATAAATGAATTGTGATTAAATTTTGATTTACTGAGCAGTTTTTATTTATTGAGCTGCCAAATCAGCTCCTTTTTAGTAAATGCAACAAGTTTTGAAAATTTATCATTCGATATGCTTATCGTACAATATAATTTTGTTTTGATACATTTTGGAATAAAATCAACACCAGAGACAACATGAGGTTTAATAGAACCAAATGGAAGATACAAATGTGTTTCTACAAATGTGTCTGTTGACTGATTTCGAGGTTGTAAACTATGAATTTCTTGAGGTATGACTTATTTTCTTCTCAAATTTCTTGGAGAGGCATATTAAAAACCCACTGAAGTATAGTGTTTCGTTCAGAAGAAAAAAAACATACTCGTTGGTTGTAAGAATTCGCAGAAAGTTGAAAGGATCGAGAGAATCTTTTTGCGCCGACTTTGGCGGCAAAAAAAAATAATGTAAATATTAGGGACAAGCGTAAATTACGAATGCATATTTGTAATAAATGGAGTGAATCGGTTGAGGTATGTGTTCCTTGAAAACGTGTTTTGTGGCTTCATGAATTGGAGATGCGGATGAATGGCTCAGTTGCTATCTGGGAAGCAGAAAAATGTGTTTAATTGGTTCACGGACATTAAAAAGCAAAGCGTTCTTGAAAATGAAGGCGAAAACAAAAACAATTTTTATTCGAGAGAAACACTAGTACATCTCATTTAACCCTTTAATTATTAATTCGTCTGATAGGCCAAGACTTCTTCACTTGTTTTCAGGCTGGACTTTCACGCTTATTGTCGAGTGTAGATAATTCGGCTTTCCACCAGACGGATGTTGTAAGGGGCCGTCCATAAATTATGTCGACAAAATAGGGGAGGAGGGGGTTTGAAAAGTTTGACAATTCTTGACAAAGGGGAGTTTAAGATCGATTGACGTCAACATTGTTATTATTTATGATAAAAACATTATAACATTACTGTTAGTTCTTTAGTTCAGTCAATGCTTGAACGGATTTGCAAAATCTGTAACCTCTATGTTTCTTCACAAACAGGGCCGCCGAGAGTGAGGAGGGCAAGTGCCCAACGGCCCAGGCATTTTTGGGGGCCGCCCGGGGTTTTAAAATATTAAAATTTTACAATCATGACCTTTTTTTTCACTTTTCCATTATCAAATTGACATAACATATGGGCGCTTGGCCGCTATGCCTACCAGGCACTGTCTAGGAGCCCGACTTTTCTATCGGTGGCCTTGTTCACAAGTCATGTTAACGAAACATATATAACAAATTAACGCCTGTTTATCAACATAAACCTTCAGCCAATTCGGGTGGCTGCCAAACGACAGAAAGAGCTGATGGCAATTATTGCATACAGAGAAAATTCTGATATTTTACGTGCTGAATGGTTAGATGAAAATGATGTTGGGTTATCTGGCTTATCAGTTCAACAAAATGAAGGAAAAGATGAGTCCAATACTAAGCTTATTTATTATAATAGAAGAACTTTTAACTCTCCCATCGGAAGATGATAGAAGCTGACATTTCAAAAATTTACAATAATAGTCAGTTTAACAATTATTTTATTTATTTTCATAATAAAATAGTCACAAATTCAAAGTGTTACAAGTCATAAATTAAAAATTGCAAAAACAAAACATTATATGAGGGGGTGCTGTCAGTTTTTTTTTTTACATAATTTTGGTAGGGGGTCTCCAGAAGTTTGACAGTTGTTGACAAAGGAGGGTGGGTGTCAGAAATTGCCTTAAATTTGTTGACATAATTAATGGACGACCCCTAACGCCTTCCCTGTGCCAGAATAACGTCTAGGACCATTTGCTTAAATAATATATTTCTTACTGGGAAACCTTTAATTTCTCGTTTTGTTGTTTCTCTAATTTCATTGAATATGTGAACGAGTCTCACTATTCCTAGTTT
This sequence comes from Hirudo medicinalis, assembly GCA_011800805.1. Taxonomy (NCBI): domain Eukaryota; kingdom Metazoa; phylum Annelida; class Clitellata; order Hirudinida; family Hirudinidae; genus Hirudo; species Hirudo medicinalis. The sequence goes on from MPNW01000853.1 coordinate 162,919, forward strand.
CTGTTTGGTTTAGGTTTGAGAGGTGAATTGAATGCTGCTTCTTCAGCGGATTTCCTGATCTCATGAGACAGTTGTATGAATGACTTGCTTTTCCTCATTTACGCCGTTGACTACCTGTTAATAATCCTCGGCTTGAATTGAACAACTACATCCTTCGTCATAAACCTATACAAATATTTTTATCTTACTTCTTCAGACCACGCAAGAAAAAAAAACACATACAAAAGGCAACCAATGAGGAAGAACATGGACGTCATTTCAGTTTTCCCTAGGGAAGCAAACCCTTTTGCTTTTAAACATTTTTTGCTTCCCACTAATTTTAGAATATCCCCCAGACAACCGCCCACCTTTCCAGCGTCCGCGGGGACTACACCACCCACTCTATGAACCACTAGAGGCATCTAGAAAGTCCAAAAAAAGGGGCTTAAAAAAATTTAACAACCACAAACAACTTCAAGGGAGTGATTAAAAGTCTGATTCTGAAAGAAATGAAACGTCGCATTGGAAAGGTCAAGCGGTAAAAAAAAAAGGTCTTTTTATGTGATAAGCAAAAAGACCCATAGATAATTTCTGCACAGAAATTGCAAGGCTTTGCCAGCGAAGGTCGAAGGTTTTGTGAGTTTTTAGGGGGAGTGTGATCTTTTGTGAGGAAACGTGACGAAGGAGAAAAAGGCCAAAAGTCAAGGATGAAACGTTACTTCATTTATGTACGTCCCCAAGAAAACTACAATGAAAACAAAAGAGGTAATTAATTAATCAGCTCAAAAAATCGACCTAACATAAAGTAATAATCATTGTTCCGTTAATAATGACATCTTATGCTTCTCTCGCTCATGTCATTTGTGTTCATGCAGTTACGAAAAATAAAAAATGTAATTCCTCAATTTCGCAATTAGAACACCGCTGAAAGATATTTCTCGAGATTTCAAATATCGTTTTATTTTATTAAGCTGCTGACACTCAAATGTCACTTATGTCTATTATGCTAAAATTTTGATAAAAATAAAATCTTAAAGATTCAAAAAAATTTTTTAATAATTTCTGCATGCTGTAAAATATTTGTAATACTATGAAGTAGGGGAGAGTGGGGCAAGATTAAGGAATAAGGTTATAACCACTCCTAAATGATAAGGCAAAAAGTAACAAAATCTTATTCATCAAATACTACAACGTCTTGGCTTTGTATGTTATTAGTTTCAATTCCCAGATCATTTTCAATTTATGCAAACAACCATTTTACCAGAACTCCCAAAATGGACGTCTTGCCCCGACAAGATTTAATATGTTTTAATGAACTTTAACACTGAAACAGAAATAAAAACATTACAATTAAACCAGTCAAATAAAACCAATATGTTTAAACAAAAATCACAAAAAAGACAAACAGCATATATGAGCTCTGCTTTCTTCTTGCTTAGTTTCCCTTTTACCACACCTACAGCTTTTTCTTAAGGCTTCAATGGCCTTGATCAATACATAATGATGTCTTTTGTAAGTACGAACCATAATAACAAAATTGAAAAGTCAGTAAATAAATAGGAAATCTTGCATAGGCATCTTGCCCCTCATGCATGTATTCATTATTTAACCAACAATTTATTCTTATAAATTTGAAATTGGATAATATGTTTTCGGTATTTGATGCAGCATATAAATATATTTAGCAATACAAAGATATAATTTCAATGTATATTGTTAAAATTACAAATAATCAGCACAGATCAACTAATCGAAATTACATCAACACTTTCATAAACAAATTTGTACAGTTTAACGTCAAACAAAGTGGCAGATCAGAAATAAACAAATTAAGTTAAAGGATTTAACTTCCGCTACATAATAAAAAAAAGAAAGAAGTCATCGCATCTGGAGGGCTGAGTAAGTGCACCCCTGCTCGGTTGACACACCCCTCCCCAATGGAGAAATTTGTTTTACATGTCCGGCGATGCATTCTTCGACTAGGAGGTTCCAGGAAATCAAAATCGGTGTCATGTTGACTTCAATTGCCATAAACTGATCTTGAGTAATCACAACGTTTTCAGTTGGATTCAAATGGGGGTCAATGGTAGCAATAACCAAATTCATAAACAAATCATTCGCAAGAGCGCATAACTTCGGTTGACTTTTAAGAATTTACCATTTAAGATATGGTGACTTTTGAGCATTTGGGAAGAGCTTTTCTTTCTTTTCAAGAACATTAGGTCTTTCAAAATACAAAAATCCTTTCCCAATTATAAAACTTTTCCATGCTTCTAAAAGTAAGTCTCTTTTCGAGTTTATGGTGTTAGTACTTGCCCAAATCCATCAGCTCCATAATAACATCTATCTAAATTCGTTCTGGCATTTTCCAGTTTCTCACAAATTTACCGAAAGTTCCAAAGTGGTGTCACGTAAACTCATTAACGACAACGATAACGATACAGAGTTTGATTAGAATGGCGTATGTTCAACAGAACTTCAAGACCACTAAAGTAGAGGGGAGATTTCTCTAAGAGGAAGGTTTTGAGGGCAGAGTGAAATACGGCTGGATCAGTGCTGGCAATAAAAAACATTTTCAACTTAATTCCTCTTCACCTAGGTCGACATTCCACTGTTGAATTTTCTAAAACAAGCCCGAAACATATAGCGATCTAACTATTGGAGCATCCCACATTAAATCAGCACAACATCCGATATCGCCACCTTGGTGCTGGCATTCAAGGTATAAACGACCCATATTTGGCACCGATTGACCAAAAAATCTAAAATTTCAATTTTTTTCAGATTACTCATTTAGATTAACAGCAAAATCCAAGACGATGATGCCAGATGTTATGTTGATTTGATGTGGAATGCTCCTGTTATTTCTTGGCTTATTTTGCACAATTTACAAAAATTTGATTTGGACAAAATAAAATTATACAAAGTGTTTTAGTGGTATCTTAAGTTGTTGAAAATATCAACAGCTTAATAATTGTGTTTTTTTAAATCAGGGATGGTGCAACAATGTTCCTGGCACTTTGGCAATGGAATTAATGCATAAATTAATGGAGCCCATTAAAGCAAATTTAAAGTAGATTAATTACATAAAATAGAGATTGTTGGGTAAAAGCATGTAATCAAAAATCGATAATTTTTGCAGGAAGTACCCCCTCGTGGTGACAAATAAAATAATGTGAAATAATTTATCAAAAAACTTTAAAAATTAATATGCATGAGGATATTGCATACATGAAGTCACAATGATTATGTTTGAAACACATTCAAAACATGAAGCATCAAATCAAGCTTCTCACAATAGGCTTTGCTTATTCTTATCTCCAAACAATCAGTCAGTTAAAACCAAATTGGGAAATGAATAAATAAAGCACAATGATAATTAGCTAGAATAAGCTAAATTCGGAATTTAAGATGCGGTTTTGCAAATGATAGGCACATACATAGCTGGTAGTAGAAAAGGAAGTGAAGGCATAGAAAAATTAAACCGCAAGTATTCTTAATAACTTTCGGGAGGATTCCAATAATTGACAACAATTTGATATTGTACATGCAGTCAGAAGGAATGGTAAGAAATATGAATCAGATGAAATGAACAATGATATGGTGCAAGATGAAAACAGCTGCTCAAAGCAACAAGGAAGTGTTTAAGAGGACATCCAGAGATCCAAACCGATTAAAAATCTAGGAGACATCAGGAAAGCAAAATGCACCGTGCAAAGTTGGTCGATCTCAGGAATACAATAGCTGTGAATAAAGTTTAAATTCGATAAATCCATTCAAAATGCTAATTACAGAATTACAGACATTAAAAATATCAAAAGCTAAATTGACTTCTGTTAAATTGAGTAGTTTCAAAAGCACATCAACAAGTAAGCTTAATGCCATAAAGGCCTCCTCTATGATTTCCAAAGAGCCAGTTTTTGTTTGTTCCTCCAATTCTGGAGTTGTTTGATGAGGCAACATGAAAAAATGATACCAAATATCTACAAAAAAGCATTGTCATTAAATGACAAAAGGAGACATCTTAAATGTTTAAGAACAAATAATTGTACAAGTGAAGAAAATTTACTTTGCTAGTAAGAGTACAATTAAGTAATTAAATGCAATGTTCAATTATAAATAGTATTTATTTAAATATATGGTTAGCCTTCCATTTACTATCTTGTTAATTCAGCTATTATAACAGATAATTGAACTATAAAGCTTGATAATTTAGAAGGTGACTACCTGTAAACATGAAAGGCCAAGGCCAAGAGCCCCCATCATTTTCAGATGCTCTCTTACTAATTGACCCAAAGTATCTTCACATCCCTGAAGGTTCAAATCCATTTAATTAATTGATAAAGGTTGTACTGCAGCTTAGTCTAAATTGTGGATAAACAATGTGCATTATTACCACATAGATTTATATTTTTGCAAAATTAAAATGCCCTAATGACACGAGTAACAAAATGAAATGAGTGAAGAATAAATTAAAAGAAAATGCATTCTAACTTCAACGTATATGTTGGAAGGGTGAAGTCTTTCACCACATCCTTCAGTTTCAGTTATACAACAGCTGTCAGGAGTTTTGAATTTGATGACATTTGTCAAAGGATTGCTCTTAAGTAAGGTGTAGTTAGAAATCCAGGCACTACCCCTCCAATCCTTGAAGGAATTTGCTCCACAACACTTCATCTGTAATCACCATAGTATTTCTTACTTAATCAAGTAAGAAACAAGTAATTACTTGTTTAAGAATAAGAATTTTTTAAGAATATTCAACAAATTAAGTGGTTATATATTGTTTTACGCAATATATGTATATATTGTTGTATTATCGAAATATTATAACTGATTGGCAAAACATGATGAAATATTTTCTTTGGCTGCAAATGATATCAAATGAGTCAATTGTTTTAAGGTCCCACTAGCAACAATTTCAGAATAATTTACTTTAATGCAACAATTTTATTCCTTTGTATATAACTCCATGAGCATGAGCATCTGAGGCACTTAATATCATTTATATAGCGCCACTTCCCAATGCTGTGATGCAAGCTGGTTGCAAACATGAAGCATTAAGACTGTTGCTCTAACATCCATGCCTGAACACAACTCTGAGGTTATTAGCATGCCTCCCCATAGAATAAACACATATTCAAATGATGCGACAACAAACTTCCTGGCAGGATTTTTACTATTTTATCAAAATTGTTGAGAAACTATAAAACCTAATATTTATTAATGCCAATAGATGAATGAGAAGTTAAAATCTTAATTTGCAAAATTAAACTATCCAATTAACAATTATCAAACATCAGCGGCCTTTGCTATCTGATCCCAATATCAATTTTTTTTCACGAACTGTCTTGGAAACCTGAGCACCAAACTGCATTTTTTCTACCGCTAATGATAATCACTGCGTAACTGCTTGCATCATACACTTGGAATGACAGATAATCCAGGGGTTCCACAAAGATCACACCCACAATGAACTTCAAGATCAACTCCCACATAGGAAAAATAAACACAAGCTGACAACAGATAACTGTGTTAAATAAGCAGAGGATTAGGCTTACAGAACTTTTAGACAGCTTCTGTTTTTGCAATCAACAACAACAAAAAAACCCTCAAACACAGACTGAGGTCCAATTTTCTCATTAATATGCATATTTGGGAACAGAGCACAAGATCAAGTGATAAATTTACTCTGACATCCCAGCATTAAATGTTGTTTACAAAAGATGGCTGAAAGATTGCATATGGAAAAAGGCAGTGATTTATTGCAATGCACTGTTTCAACAAATGTTATATAGAGAACAGTTATTATGTCAAAATGAATTAATAACATTATGATACATATTTCCCCGATATCGTAAAATATGAACATGAAGTATTCAATGGGTATTTAAAAATTTCTAACCTGCCTTTGCAACTCATCAAGGGCTTGAGTTGATGCAACATGAAAACTGTAATCCCTTGCAATTGTTGTATTCAAGGCTTTAGTCATTTCACTTCCAATCTAAATTTTAAATACAAAACAGAAATAATAACTAATCAAAAGTTAACAAGCAATTTTAAAACACAATATGAATTTTTCAAAGCCAATATAAATATGGAGCCCAAGCAAGACACCAGCCTGAATATTGTCAGGCATTTCAGCCAACAAGTTCATCCATTTCTTCATCATTTTCCAAATAGAAGGGATGAGGCTCCACTCACTCCACTCAACAAATAAACAAAAATAAGCACTCGCTGAAGCAAATTCAAATAAAAATTGCCTTTCTTTTACAGAGTCATGTTTCCAGAGGCACATAAAACAAATAAATTTGGTGACTGTCCCAGAGCAAGTTATGCAGTCTGACAAATATTATATTCCTAACTAAATTTAAATTATCTACCTCAGGTCCATAACCAGTTCCAGCCTTATAAACCAAATGTTTCTTCTGATCCAACATTCAACATAGCATTCAAATCAGGTTCTCACTTAAGATAGTGACCTCATTATTAGTGACAAATTTATTATCTAAATTTTGTAATAATGGTGTTATTATTAAAATCAATTAGAATCATGATAAAACTATTAACTCACCATGAATTCATAAAAATAGGCCAAAATTCCAAGACTTAATTCACCAAGAAAAATTAGCATGAGAAGTGTAGCAAACTGAAAGTAAATAATAATACTTAACTCATTCTTTCTTAGCAACATAAAACAGCAATTTTCATCAGGACAAATAAAGTACCAAAAGAAAGGCCATTGGCTTCAAGCAATGAATTTGTTATGACTAACAAAACATTAGCAAGGAATTTGTACAAATTTTCGGTTAAATCAATTAAATTAATGTAATTTTGAAAGTTCACTAACTAAACCAAGGCATCCAGAATTTGGTAGTTTAGCACCAAAGCAACCAATAAAAGTCACAAGGATCACCAAACCTCCACAAAACAGTGTTAGGTAAGTCAATCCTTTGTACCAAGGAGATAGAAAATAACTGATATAAGAAAACTGATCTAGTAATACCCATATTCCAATGCTTAACAGTGCAACACCTGAAAGCTTTAACATCATAACATGTACAATTCCATGTGGCAAATTAAAACATAAATTCAAATTATAATTTTTAGAACTAGTTATATAAACAATTATTTAATGATAATAGAACTAAGTGACTTTAGTTCTAAAAGATTAAAACTCACAAATAAGAATATGTTGTAAATATGCAGTAAGTTCCTCAGATATGAAACTCCGCAGCACGTTCTGTCCTTAACTCTAACATTATTTTCTTCCTCATCAAAATGTTTACGCTTTTTATTGTAAGATGCCATCAAATTCAAATGTATTAATACTTTCTGCTCGTAAAATCTCAAAATTCCTCGTCACCTTATAATCTAAACCTTCGCTAACTAAATGAAAGTAAAATTCATGTAAGATAATTTCCTCTTCTCGTACAATAAAGTCAATAAAGTTACTTAATAGTCAATAGTCGCGCACGAAGCCCTTGCAAACCCAGGCCGAACGGCCCGCTAAGCGCCTAATATATAGCAGAAATAATTTATCGCCCATAAGCCCAAGCACTTTCATTTAAGTAAATAATTGCAAGTTTTGCTGTGTTTCATAAATTCATATATTTACGATGGAAATTGTTCTCTACTTTATTTACATATGTAGTGATTCTTCTTCACTATGTAGTGAAGTTTTCTATCTAGAAAATGCGAATCGCTAGAGTAGTTAATTAGTCCGAATATTATTTATTCTACTAATTAACGTTGATTAACATTGTTCATCATTATTTGAGTCTATGGATCGTAAAAGTTTTGTTCTTAAATATACGAATTATTATTAAAGATGAGTTTCTAAACAGGCTGACCCTGAGGGCTAGGAGTTTCATGCCAGCACGGTGTGAAAATGTAAACAAAATGCGCCAGCACGGTGAGCAAAAAATAAACACAAACAAGGACAAAATTAAGTTAAATATGTCTGGTTTGAGTCGAAAGAGTAAAAATTAAATTATTATGTCACCATAAATATATTATCATTTATTAATAATTATATATCATTTTTATTGCCACCATCGAACGGCTGCGGCCGTGCTTATACCGTGCTTCTCCGAAAATAAGCCTTAATAAGCGACTTTAATAAAATAAGCCTTAATTAGGATCGACAGCCGGCATTTACGGTAGTAATAATATTAATGTAGATAAATAGATGTATTACAAAATTGACATACCTTTAAATTTCTGTCGGCGACCCTGAATGGATGGACGGACGGATGAATGGATAGATGTTGGGTGGGCAATATTATAACATAGGACTTCAGGCGACAGCGCGAACTCGGACGCCTCAAAGGCGAAAAGAAAGCGCTTCGCCGTCGGTGGAAAGTGGCTAAAGAAGACGAGAGAGAAGGACTCTCCGTCCTATGGGAGGACGTGAAGAGACGAGCGAGGGACTTGCGCCGCGCAGAAGGGGGGATACAGAGGATATACGAGAGGAGGAGAGCGATGAGAAGCTTTTTTAGCGATCCGTATTTTTTAGATACGGGAGATCGCTACTCGACCCTCCGAAATCGGGTGAACTTTCTGTAGAGCAAGACAAGTTGGAGGAGCACTTATTTAAAACGTACAGTGACGCCCTCCGCCATGAGTCTCTACAGGAAAGGGTGGATATACCGGCGGTGCCACTGCCGACCAGTCCCTTTTTCTTGGCGTCTCCTTCGCTCGAGGAGGTGAGAGGAGTTGTGAGGAAAGCGAGAAACCGATCAGCGCCAGTACCCAACGGAGTCCCTATCTCATATACCAAAGAGGCCCGAAAACATTATATTAATATTTGCTGCATTCCCTCATTCAGAGAGCGTGGTCGTCGGCCACGGTCGATGATGAGTGGAAGAAAGCAGAGGGCGTCTATATTCCAAAGGAGAAAGACTCCAAAGATCTGAACCAATTCAGACCAATATCGCTGCTGAATGTAGAGGGGAAAATATTTTTCTCCATCATGGCATCGAGGCTCACGGAGTTCGTGATGACGAACCAGTACGTACACATTTCAGTGCAAAAGGGAGGCATTCCAGGTGTACCCGGTTGTATCGAGCATACCTCGATGATCTGGGAGGCTATCCAGAGAGCCAAGAGGAGCCGGCTGAGTCTGTACGTCGTGTGGCTGGACCTAGCGAACGCAT
>MPNW01000854.1:5193-17412 GCA_011800805.1 Hirudo medicinalis
AACCAGTTATCGAACGATGAAATAAAATTGAAAAATCGTGACCGGTCGCTCGTTAGTTAACCGTTAATTGGCAGGTAACGAACCAACAATTAAAGTCTGAATTTTTTTTTAAATGTGAATGCAAGTAAAAAAAAAATTCAGGATGGCAGTCAGATACTTTGGTAATTAGAGAATCCAAAGACACGAATCCAGGTAGATACAAATCAGACGTAGTAATATAAATTAGAGAGGCATAACATTTGCACCGACGTGACACGAGTCGCACAGACACGTGACACCGGCCGTACAGACACGACAGGAGATAGGCAGAGATATCGAGAGACAGAGACAGTGTGTCGTAACTAACTACAGCCTACAGGCACAGTGGTGGGACTGCTGTTGGTTGAGTTGCTGCCTGTTCAGTCGCCTGAGGGAAGCGTTTCCGTACTGGATGCCAGAGCCGAGCCTTTCCGGGTCCATCTCGCCTGGAAACGTCGTCGAATGAATGACGATGAAGAACGTCAAATTACGGCGATGACAGTCGTCGACGACGACGTGACGATGACTGATGACAAAGTCCTTAGGAATTGATGAATAGGCCACTTATAAATTAATTTCCACTCTCCGTTCAAGGCTCAGGAAGAACGACTAAACCGTGCTTCTAGGCGAATTTACAAGATGAATAAATGAATGGATGGATGGATGGATGAATGGACGAGTGGATGGATGGATGAACGAATGGATGGATGAATGAATGGATGGATGGATGAATTAATTAATTAATCAATGAATTTGAGACAATCTCAAGGGTGGCATAAGTCCATCAATGGACCTCGAGGCTACCGAAGATATCCTGACCCAAATTATAGCCAGCTTGTAATTCAACAAGATAATGTAATACACGACACATGTGATATATGGTTCGGCTCATTGACATTGTCAACGACGTTTGTGGACGTCTAAACCAGGAATCCTAAACCGACCTGATTCGATCTTGGCGAGAATGTTCCTGGCACACTTGAGGAAGGTCTCCTCGACATTTTCGCTCGTCAGAGCAGACGTCTCGAGGAACATCAGGTCTGGAATTGTCGTCATCGTCGCCTTCGTCATTACCGTCATCATCGAATTCGTCAACGCTACCGTTGTCATCACCGTCGTCATCATGGTCGTGGCATCACGTCATCAATAATCACTGGCATCATCATCACCAAAAGTCATCATCCTCATCACCACCATTGCCATCATCATCATCATCTTCACCATCGCCACGAGCATCATCATTATCATCATCATCATCTTCACCATCACCACGAGTATCATCATCATCATCATCATCACCATCGCCACGAGTATCATCATCATCATCATCGCCACGAGCATCATCATCATCATCATCATCGTCGTCGTCGTCATAAGCATCACCACCAACACTCACCATTCTCCTGGGCAAACCTCGAGGCCTCCAGGAAGGTGACCTCCCTCTCGTTCTCGAGGTCCTTTTTGTTTCCGACGAGGATGATGACGATGTTCGGGCTCGAGAGGGTTCTAGCGTCGCTCAGCCAGTTGGCCAGTGCGTTGAAGGACTCGCGGCTTGATTGAGGAGCGGACGGACGGACGAAGGAATGAGTTGTTAATTAATTGTGGGTTTTTATGTTCTCAACATTTGATGATAACAAAAAAATCAAACAAAAAAACAAACAGGTCTACAAAATCTGTGTTAGTTTTCTGATCTGCTTGATATTATCATTATTGTCATTGTCATCATCATCACCACTACCGCCATCATCATCATCAACATCACCCTACCTGGTGACGTCATAAACCAGCAGAGCCCCAGCTGCACCTCTGTAGTAGCTCCTGGTCACTGATCTGATGGTGACAATGATGACTTTCATGATGACGAGATGAACATGATTCAACACGAGAATTATATTTTAGCATCGATGCCAACGACGAACAGACCTGAATCTTTCTTGGCCTGCTGTGTCCCAAATCTGCAACTTTACGAACTTTCCGCCAACATTGACGACTTTGCTCCCGAACTCTACTCCAATGGTGTGGCTCGAATCCTGTCTGACTGGAAAAGTAATAGAGGTTATAATGCTTAAAATTCTTTTGGAAACAATTTGTTACATTTGAGTTACGTTTTTCCTCCTTAAATAAAAAGAAATATTTAATTTCGAGGTGGTTTACATTCTTTTAAATAGAAACTTACGGGTATAATTTATAATATCTTTATCGTTTTAGTGATTATAAGTGTCACTCACATTTATTTTCAATGAATTGATGCAACAAACAAGACTTTCCAGTCCCTGCACTACCAATGATCAGAAATTTGAACAGAAAATCTGCATGACATGAGACGGAAAAAAAATTCAATTTATGTAAAAGAACATGTCACACTTTGTCACGTCGGTAAACGCCCACAAAATTTTAACTGTTTTTACGAATAAATAACCCTATTAAAGACGTGATTAAAAACAATTATCAGAATAAATAATAAGCAAATCCGAAGATGTTTAAAATAACCAACCAATCGTCACATAAAAATCACTTGATATTGAAGCAACAAGATTAACAAAATAAGACAATACCGTAAGTTTCTGTCATTGTAAACTTGTTGGAACGTTTGGCAGTAAGACGTCGAAGATCAAGATGACTCGGAGAAATTTAAAACAATGAAAAGCTAAGCAAATGAAACAGCTCAAAAAAGCCAGGCAACTGTTTACAAATTATGCGAGGACCTTGGTAGCGCATTTTGCGCACAATTTTGAAATTAACAGAAACCTTTAAAAGCCATTGATTCTAAAGTTATCTATAAAAGATTAAATTTATTTTTACTAATTTTCGCAAAGCCTGTTCTACTATTTGGTCTGCTAAAAACGGGTGACAACGAAGAGCATTACAACACACGTTCTTTTTATTTTCCAACCTAAGAAGCTCACAATTCGCATAATTTATTGAATCAACTACTCTGGATCAGGATCGAATGTCAATGAAGTACGTTAGAAACACACACAAGTCTCCAAAACTCAATTCAATCTCTTTTTTCTTTTAATTGTATGCCTTTTCCTTGTTTTGTTCTCGATAATATCCTGAGACTGTTTTTTCAGGAAATTTCTGGACGCTGTCTCGTCGTTGTCGTCGCTCGAGTCATCTGTTGGATCAAATGGGTAGATCGGTTAAATTCTGCTCAAAGTTTTTTTTATAACTTAACAAAAGTGGACAAGGCAATCGATGTGAATAATTAACCTCCAAATTTTGTCTCTGTTGTCGATGGAGCGGGAATGTCTCGGCGTCTGCTCATTTCTTCGTTTCCTTTTAGGAAGAATCGTTTTCCATCCTAAAATAAAGTTTAACCTAAGTGACATTGGACTCTGGCATATTCACAATACTGATTTCATATAAAATTTATTTTTTAGACTCATTATTCGAATGTTGAAACAAAATTGAAAATTCCATTCACATTCATCACTGAATCCAATAACTTTTCTTCATTGTGAAGAACTGCCAGCTTATTCTCACAGAAGTCAAGCTGAGCCAAGATAAGCTCCTCATTGCCCAAATCGGATCTTGCTTCAAATGAATCGGGAGGCTACAAATACAAAGCGAACATAAATTCCTATCGCCGAGAGTAGGATATAAATTATTAGATCAAGAAAATTTAAAAAGTAACAAATTGTCTCTGAAATCAAATGATTCAAAGTATTACTATGTTGATATTCTTTAGTTTCTCCATCAGATGTTCAACTCCAGTCTTAATGCTGGTGAGGAGCTTGCTGTAATTTTCCAGTTTTGACTTTGCAATCTCCATCTTCTTTTCGCTTTCTCGAAGTTGAAAGTTGAGATTTTCCTCAAGTTTTTCATTCCTTAAAACAGTAAAGGACGACAGGTTTAACTCGACCACAAGGTCTGCTTGGCACGTGTGAGAGGATAGCGAAACTGCTAGATAATACTTCTCCAATTATAGAGAAAGATTTCTCTAAGTTAATGAGTTCTCACAATGCAGCTTCATCGTCTTCTATTGAAAATTGTAGATGTTGATACTCTAAGATTTTGTTGTTTTTGCCTTCCATGAGTTCCCTGATTTTCGTCTCATTCTGCTCCTTCATCTCGCTTAACTGGATTTGCCTCTCCTTCTGACTCTCGAACCTCTTCACCACTTCCTGGAATGAATTCAAAGTAATTTATTTTCACTAAGCAAAGACATTACCACTTTTTAGTTTTTGTGCTTTCAGAAATTATACATAACCTTCCAATGAATTAACATGAGGATGTACGCGTCATACATCAGCAATGTTCGTGAATATCGAGCATCAGCTGAATTTTTTTTTCTTAAATATTTAATTCGAAATTCAGGGGAAGTTCCGGGGAGATTGGGGACAAATCGAGCAAAATGGACACAAGAATCAACAGGCACAGCTGTGAGAAGCATGACGTGCCCATCAAAGTCCTCTACCAACCTTTGTGTCTGAAACTCCGACTGCTGCTTTGATGATTCCAAAGCATTCCTCGAATTCCCTCAGCTTGTCCGTGTCATCCATAGATTCTCCCAAGGGATTGAAATCCGAGTTGTCCGTCAGCGATTGCTGGTCCTTCTAAAAGAAGTAATACTCGTGTTTGAATAGAAGAATATCGATTTAGGATCCAAATTACTTAGTCCTAGGTGCAGAAGTTCCATGGATACTTAATATGCCGTGAATCGTCAATAAATTACTATGACAACTAGAATGCTACTAATAATAACATTAATACTACAAGAATACTACTAATAATAACATTAATACTACAAGAATACTACTAATAATAACATTAATACTACAAGAATGCTACTAATAATAACATTAATACTACAAGAATGCTACTAATAATAACATTAATACTACAAGAATACTACTAATAATAACATTACTTTCTTGTAACTATTACGTGCTTGTGACTATTATAAACTGCAAGTTTCATCGTAAAATGCAGTTCAAATGCTGCCATGCAGGTCGCGAGCGACGTTTACCTGTTCTCTGTTTCTGACGTCTGCCACTCTGTGCCTCAGCTCTTCTGCCTCTTTCCTCGATCTTTCCACGTCCAATTCTCGATTTCTCTTCCTCAGATGGTATTCCCTCTCCTTCCTCTCCAGTTCAGTTCTTGCAGCATTTCTGCCCTCGCAGACGTCAGTGTACATTGCCTTCAGCTCCTTCAGTTGTGCTCTCAGCCTGATGATTTTATGATTTTTTTTCTTTATTATTTAACTTGTTTATTTTTAGTAATGGCTGACATTGTGTTCAGATTGTTAAATGAGATGGTATATTAAACTAAAAAAAATATAAAATTTTAATTTTAGTTTTAGTTTTAGGGACGGAGACTTATGAATCGCACGGTATGTAGTTATTAATATCGAGATAAGTCTAATTTCTTGTTGCCGGCGTTCGCTCGTTCATTCCAGGATGGCCGCTTTTCTCACCTCTTGATTTCCAGTTCTGCTTCGTCGAGCACGCTTCCATAGGCAGTCTGCTCGTCCTCCAGTTTCGAGCGGATCTGATGGTAAGCGTGCTGGATGTGCTCTGCCTCTTTGCACTTCATGTTCGTCTTGTCGACACTGTTTTCCAACTCTCTCAGTTTCTGCGACCAAAACTTGTTGATGGAGAGGTCATGAAATACTCACTTTTGACATAAGTAGCATAATGTTGTTAATTAATGAAACATCAAGAAGTGATAAATATAAATTTCCAATAATATTTCATTTTTAATTCGCAATTAATACTGAGAAATTCTTGAATTGACAATTGAAAAGCCAGGAGTCTCCTAACTGATCAGACTTTTATGTCATAAAATCAGTAAAATTCATCTCTTAACAAAGCAACATAGCCGATGCCAACAATCTCCCTCTTTCTGCTCATCTCAGAGCTTTCATCTTTTCATCGTCATTCACACTTTGTCCTTTTTTTACTAACAGAATCGTCGTCAAGGATGGATCCTGCATTTTGCCCGCAGTTCTTTATCTGGACCTTGATGCTTTCCAGTTCGTTCTGCCTTTTCTTGGTTTCAAACCTGGCCATGTTGAGAGCATTGGTCAGGTCTATGGTTTTCTCATCCATTGTTTCAACCAGAGCCTGAAGAAGAGTCAGTTTTAACTCGAGTTAGCAATCAATTGGTAATTAAATAAAAATAATTTATTAGAATGAGTTGGCACTCGATTACGTCGGGTGACTTGTTGACGAGAAACTTCTTCTCTTCCGGCAGTTTCTTCAACTCTTTCGACATCAGCAAGTCGCACGCCTGGAACAAAGTTGAATGTGACGTCAATGTCGTGAACAATGTCATGACAGTACTTAATGCCAAATCCCAGGCAAAGTGTTAATGTTCGATTACTTATTAACCAGCATTCAGTGTTATGACATCATCAAAACTTAACAACTTAACAAAAAATTCTAATTAGTTACCATTTTTTCATTGGCTATGTCCTTTCTTCTCTGTTTCAATTCCTCTCTCAGCTTCAAAATGAGCTCCCTATTTTCTCTGATCTCAATTTCAGATTTTTTGAGGAAGGCCCTCTTGTCTCCATCTGCAAAGGTAAACATGGCACACTTTTTGAATAAATCTTCAAGATATTTATAAAATCGTTTTATAGATCATTTGTCTGACAGCAGTTGTAATAAACTTTAACTTGTCAATACCACAAACACCCAGCAAGCAACTCAATATTCCTCTAATGTTTATTGCACATCATCTTTGTGTAAGAAAGCAATGGCAACAAATATGAAGCATTCGTTTTTAGGCAAATGATTTATTTTTTTCTAAAAATTCAACCTGAGAGCTGAATTTTCTTCTCCATTTCTTCGATCTGAGCCTGTAAGCTGCTGTGCCCTGCAAGTTTGGAGACCATCCTGACGAGAATGTGTTCTTTGTTCAACAAAATTTATCGCTGTTCCGGCTTTCTTGAGCGCGCAACTCTGACCATGGTCGTCATTGGAAACAGTCTTGAGAGGTGTCCATTAAAAAGTCTTTCCTCGTTTAGTTCGTAATGATAGCACGATGCGAGGGCAAGTTTCTTCTAAATTTATTATTTAATATTAAAAAAGCACTTTTAACTATTTCTTTCATGGAAATAATAAAACAAATATAACTTCAGGTCCTATCTTTCTGCGGCCATGGCAACGGGAACCTGTCCAATAAACAAACAAGCCAGCCTAGGGAGTAGAGGTGATACATTAACTTATATCATAAAGCTGTTGGACATTTGAGATTACAAGATACCAGCTACATTGTTTTGCAAAAGTTGAATTCAAACTAAATCTGGAGGAGTCCTTACTGTCAGATACCACAAGAAAACTCAACCGAGGATGTCGCACAGAAAATCACCGTCCGCTGAAATGAAGAACAAAGACAGAAAACTTCCCAAAAAATCGTCCTTGGCGAAAAAAGAGAGCGCGGCCAAGAAAGCTGGAAGCAAAAACCAGCAAGCCGCAGACGGTCAAAAAACGCCTCTGAAGAAATTCATGTCAAGGTCCAACATATTGAAATCGCTCATCTCCAACCTAGAAAGCGCCAAAACGAAGAAGGAACTCGTGGTGGAAAAGATCGAGGAAGAGCAGCAGTCGTCCCCATATGCCCGAAAAACCAGATCAGAGGACCCAAACTTCAATTCCCCAAAAGTACCCAGATTGATGGACTTGTGTATTGGAGCCATGGTGGAACACTATCCAAGTTTGTGATCTTAAAAACAACAACAACAACAATGATGATGATGATAATAATAATAATAATTGTTGATGATAAAAGGTGCAATAATAAAATAATTGAAAAATAAAAATGCTGATTTAATCATAAAAATGATCCTTAAACATCTATGCCTCCACATCATCAGAGCACAGTAAACTCCTCAAAAAGATTCCAAAGGAATTCAAGAAAAAGATCGTCGACCGACTCCCGCTCGACCTTCCTCTCTCCATAACCGCCAGATCCATCGACCTGGAGTCTTACTGGAAGAACAAATGCAAGGAGAGGTGGATGGCATGCGATCCAGGTGACCACGGAGAAAGGTCACCTTGGAAAATGGCCTACCTGGAAACGAACCTGCAGGAGCAGTTGGAGAACTTCATTCCAGGTGGAGATATGGATCAATATAGGCTTTGAGTCATCAATATTTAGTCTAAGATAACCAACTACATGATCATTATTTTATGACTTAAGTTAGATGACACTTGAAATAATTTTTAATCAAGTTTTATAAAAATTTGTCAAGAATTCGTTAAATTCACCTCAGACAAATCGAGCATGGAAGACCTCAAGAAAACCATAAAACTCTCCTCAAAGTTCGTGGAAAGGCTGGAAATCCTCCAACTCCTTCCAAAGGGATTGACATCGAACTGGAATGCATCATCATCATCATCGAACCTTGATGCGAGCGGAGCCTCCCGATCCAATTGCCCTCAATTCAAAACGATCCAGATATCGTCTGCCATCGACAACGAGGACGATGCTGACCTGGATCACCTGGATTTCTCGGAGATCCTGCCCTTGCTGCCGAAGCTACGGGAACTTCATCTCTGCTACTCGGTGAGAAACTGTGGAACTGATTTCCAGAGGAACTACTTCAGGATTTCCGATCAAGACTGCCGGTCTTTGGCCAAGAGCTTCCATTTGTGCCCCAGCTGGAGTAGGTGGAATTGATTGTCTCAAATGTTTTCAAGTTTTGATTGGGGTCACTGAAAAATCTGCACATGTGGTTCAGGACTGAACTTTATTAGAGTCTAATTCATGAAGATGACGATTGACTGAATCGCAATTTGTCAAATAACAATCAGTATTGAAATACTGTACTTTGTGGTGTCTAAGCAGCATAGTCAACCAATATTTGAATAAATAATAACTAATTAATTCTATCGATGCAAATTTATTCGCAGACACCTTTCAATAATGAGGAGCCACCTCGACAATTCCGGCTTGGAAGTCCTCTGCGACCAGCTGAAACACCATCCGACCCTGAGGCACCTCGACCTCTCGCACAACATCATCTCGGACGCCGGAGCTGAAATCATATCTTCCACTTTGCTCGGAAAGAGAACAAACACCCTCAGAGAGCTGAACCTGACCAACAACTCCATCTCTGCCTCTGGAGGAAGAGCAATGGCTCAGAGTCTTACAGGCACCTCCAGCCTGCAGAGACTAGAGTTAAGGTTGAACAAATTGGGAGATGAAGCCGGTGGTGAAATCCTAACAGCTTTGGAGCACCATAGGGGGCTGGTGCACCTCGGCTTGGGGGGAAACTTTCTGGGAAAATCAACTGTGGAGGTTTTCTGCAGAATCCTGAAAACAAACGACACTTTGACGAGCGTCGACATGTCTTGCAATAACCTAGGGGAGGTGAGTGAATAACAAATAACATCGACACTGCTTTTGTGATAAAATAGGCCTTAAGACACATTCTTCACCATAATTCAGTCCTTTTAAAGACGATCCTAAAACAAAACACCCCGAATTTCAGGGCAATGGGGAGTTAATCCAGCAGGCTATGAAGAACTGCCACTCAATCACAGAACTGGACCTGAGGGAAACTGGCATTGGCAAAGAACTCGAACTACTCATATCAGAGATTTGTGACAGAAACTCAGACTCAATTTTGAGCAAAGTTACATTCTAAATTCGTCTGTTACTTTTACGAAAAAGTCCCCACAATTCCCAACGTGACAATAACATTCGTTTGTGACGTTTATATCTGAAAACAACCATCACAAATCCAAAAACTCAAATCCAGGTTACATTTTTTATTGGAACTGAGGAACAGTTAAGAAGGTTCATTTAAGCCAAGAACTCGTATGGGATGGGCTCAAGGACTTGAGGCTTGTTGAACTTGGTGGAGACAAAATGTCCAGACCTTGGCTGCTGTGGCTGCCTCTTGCAGACGACCTGGGTTCCGGCGGCCTTGGCCTCCTTCTTCAGCTTCTCGTTCTCAGAGACCCTCTTGAGGAAGTCGGACCTGCAAGCGGAGTGCTTGACGTGCTCGATCCTGACGTTGATCCTCTTGTCAAGGATGCGACCCTTGACTCTCTTGTTGACGATGACACCGACGGCGTGTTGTGTCACGTTGTAGACGGTACCGGTGCGGCCGTGGTAGGACTTGTGTGGCATACCCTTCTGGACGGCACCGTTTCCCTTGATGTCAACCATGTCTCCAACTTTGTAGGTCTTGAGGTAAGTAGACAGGGGGATGACTCCCTTGGTCCTGAACTTCCTGGAGAACAGGTGCCTGGTACCCCTTCTGTAACCCTTGGAGTTGGTCATTTTCTAAGCTGCAAATTAGAGGAATAATGGTGAATCTTGTTGCATTTGTCATGTTAATTCATCAAATCATTCTTAAATTATGCATTTGTTCATGGAGCATGAAACACAGCATTCCATAACATTAGAATCCGTGTGATTAAACCATAATTTGTTTGTTCTGACCCTTCGTGATTAAACAGCTCAATCATCGCCCAGAAGGCTACGGCCATTGCCAAAAAGGGCCGTACAAATGAGACCTAATCTTAAAGACAGCGAGACTTCAGATGCCTGGTAATATCATATTTTTCGAGACATGTGTAATCACCATAAAGATGGCACACACGCTCGATAAAATCAATTGACACGCGTATAGGAACATCATCCTTAGAACAAGCTGTCGATAACTAAGTTAAAAAAAAGTTCACAAATGTTCCCAAGGCATGAAACACCGTCTACGAAAATGTCGATAGCGATGTGATTAAATTGGGATGAGTTCAGTCTGACTCCTTGCGATTTTATAGCTTCGCCATTAATGAAGGCTAGCTAATGCCCAAAGAGTCGCACGTTACAGAAATATCCAAGAATTCAGCAATTAACAAATACGGTAACCCATGTAAATTTGCAACTAATTTGCAAAAAGAATGTTTGAAAAAAGCGAAATAAAGCCGAAATTTGGCAATACGCACACTCACCTATCGCTAAGGAAAAGGAAAGACCGAAAGAGGAAAAATAACAAATAAGTAAATCTTGAAAGTCTATGTTTTAATAAATTCTGAAAAAATTGTTCTCAAACATTTATTAAAGTTAATATTACAATATAAATGTCAAAATAATTGCGTTATTTTTATAAAATTTAAATCAACTCTATTATAATTTTCTGTGCTCTTAGTAATAATTTAAACTTAAATATTAACTTATATAAATAAAATTTAATTTAGAACATTTTCAAAATTTAAATATTTGCATGGTTTTAACATTTTAGCTAAGTGATCGAATCTTCATTAGTATCAAACTTCTAGCATGTATGACATTGTGACATTGTATGTATTACAACTCCCATCATGGCTTTGAAAATAGTTTGAATGTAATATGACACAATTGAAGACATTCACTAATTTCATCAAAATGGAAAACCGAGATCAATTATTTAGATATTCATAACCTCTTTACTCATTATTAATTCTACATGGTAAATTTTTAAAGAAAATGAGCTATTCTTCTGGCCATCGTACCCAGTAGTGAAGCTCTAATAATCACACTTAGTGCATGAGGCTCGAACGACCGCTTATAACACTCCACCCCTACATCGCCTCTCAACTCTCATTGCTTCTCAATAAATACTCAATCATAATACCTCCTGCCGGTATCAAATACCCACAGTACGCTTAAAACATGAAACTACAAGATCATCGCTTGTGGTCCAACACGTACGGTTAGAAATTCATTCAGAATTTTTACGGCCTCGGTAAAAAGAACATTAAAACGCGAAGTCCAAAAGAATTTCGAATTTTTCACGAAGGTTACCGAATCCGAGCGGCTACAACTGTAACACAAAACACGAACATTAAAGCCTAAACAAATTTTGTGTAGTATCATTCAAATCAGACCACAATATAAAGCTAACAACAGCAACAATTGAAAAGTCTCTCATCTGGAATCCGATCCAAATTCGAATGTCAACCCTTCATCTAATAGCGCGATTTAGATGTCTAGCCTAGAGCTTCAAGCAATGTCACAAAAGATGAGATTAGATTCAACTTTGTAAGAAAAAAAAACATTGCAAATGTTTAAACACTGGACACGGTAGCCACGGCTCCAACGAGATTTATTCTGGAGCAGAATGAAAATAATTTCTTCCAGGGACGTGCGACAAAAAGATGAGATTATCACTAAAGGCACATGCTCAGATATTGAATTAGTAATCTCTATTGAAGCTATTGAGATGGTTTTGCAAATCTAATTCATTAAAATCTTGTTAGCCAA
>MPNW01000854.1:17912-30232 GCA_011800805.1 Hirudo medicinalis
GAACATAACGATTTAACGTTTAATTAAAACATTGGAGCAACTTCAACATTGAGCAGAAAAAAAATCGTCCACTTTGTCAAACCAAAAGCCTTTTAAAATTCTAAAATCTACCAGATTCTATCGAAAACACCATCCTCAAATGGTTTATGTCTACCACAAATAAAACTCCACGTTTACATGTTTTCCACTCTCTTCTTTTGTTTTTCCAACTCTTCCATAATGACCTTGGGCATGTCCCTACCGACCTCTTCCTCGAAGAACTCTCTCGTCTCTTCTGCATCATCCAACCAATAGGACTTGGGGAGAGAGAACAACTCCTCCCAGTTTACCTTCTCCAAACCAGTTAGATCAATCGAGCCTGGGATTGGTCACAGAGAGAAAAAAGATTATTGGTTGCTATTAATAACATCCAATGAATTTTAAAGAATCACACTGACCTTTCTTGGGTAGGAAGCCGATGGCCGATTCGTCTGCCACGTCCTGGCCGTCAATTCTCTTGCACATCCACTCAACAACACGAATGTTTTCTCCAAATCCCGGCCACAGGAACTTTTTGGAGTCAGGGTCCAATCTGAACCAGTTGACATGGAAGATCTTTGGCAATTGCCTTCCTGGCTTTTCCATGGACAGCCAGTGGTCTAGGTAGTGTCCGAAGTTGTAGCCAAAGAAAGGCCTCATAGCCATCGGATCATGCATCACTCCAGCTCCTCTGTGCTCAGCAGCTGCAGTTGCTTCAGACTTCAGTGACGCCCCAACAAGGACTCCATGCTTCCAGCCAAAAGATTCAAACACCAGTGGCACACCTCTGGGTCTTCTTCCGCCAAATATGATTCCAGAAATCGGGACGCCCTCAGGATCCTGCCACCTGGGGTGAATGGCGGGACACTGTTGAGCTGGCACACAGAAACGGCTGTTGGGGTGGGCGGCCTTGCCTTCTGACCCCACTGTCCATTTCTCCCCTGTCCACGTGGTGACGACAGTACCCTTTGGAACCTCCTCCTCCATGCCTTCCCAGTACACCTTCCCGTCTTCCGTGATGCCGACGTTTGTGAAAATAGTATTTTTCTGCACGGTAGTCATGGCAACTGGGTTGGTCTTCCAGTTGGTCCCCGGGGCAACCCCGAAGAAACCGTTTTCAGGGTTGATGGCCCTCAGCTGACCTTTCTCATCAAATCTCATCCAGGCGATGTCGTCGCCAATGACTCGGACCTGAGGCAACAAAACTTGGTTGAGACGAGACAAACGAATAAATGTGTCAAAATGAAACGTCCAATCACAGTCGATCAACAATATTTATATTAATACTAATAACTAATTAATTAATAATTTAGATAATAGATTGGAAACAATTACAATAAAACATTGCCCCAACCTTCCATCCGGGAAGCGACGGAGTCATCATGGCCAGGTTGGTCTTTCCGCAGGCGCTCGGAAAAGCGGCTGCAAAGAACTTCTCGACACCCTTGGGGTCAGTGACGCTCATCACCAGCATGTGCTCTGCCAGCCACCCCTCATCCCTGGCCATACAGCTGGCAATGCGGAGGGCAAAGCACTTCTTGCCCAGAAGGGAATTACCCCCATAGCCACTGCCATAGGAAATGACCTTGCGCTCCAGTGGGAAGTGGGCTATCACGATGTGCTCGGCATCGTCCGGCCAATGGTTGATGACCTGGTCGGCGACGGTCGGACATTATATAACGACATCGCTTTTAATGAATTTGAGATTTGTAATTAGTAAGCAGTTTAAAAGTCGTTCGTCGCTTTCGAGAGAAACGACCGGTAAGACCTTTACATCAATCTAAACATTAAAAACAATATTCCACTTGATGGAATTAGTCTGAGCCAACTCTTCACCAATCAGAAAGAACCAAGAAAAGATTAAAAAAAAAGAAGACCAATAAATAAACAACATTTGCCGATCAACCTTCCTCTCGAGGGGTCTCGGGGCTCCGATGGTGTGCACGCACTGGACGAATTCCTGGGTGGGCGTCGCCTCGATGGCATCCCAGACGTCGGCCGTGACCCTCGTCATGATTTTCATGCTGAGTATGACGTAGTTGAAGTCCGTCAACTGCACCCCGCACTTGGAGGCCGGTCCACCCACAGGGCCCATGCTGAACGGAATGACGTACATGACCCTGCCCTTCATGCTCCCTGGAAGTCTGGCGAAAGAATTCGGAATCGGGGTTAGGGCTAGGGCGCCTTTGAGAAGGTCAAAAAGCGGAGCCGCGGGACTCGCCGAAACCGAAAGGCGGTTTCGAATTTCAATCGAGTCAACTATTACGAGAAGGAAACTCGATGTTCGCTTCCGCCAGGTTTAGGTTTTCAACCTGTCGCAAAAATTAGATCCGGCTCGAAAATCGAAAGTCCGTGTCTGCTTGCGAGCGGACGATTTCGATCGATGAACTTGCACGGCACCTGCTACGGATGTTTGCTCGAGTTTTTAAAATTAATATTTTCTTTTTGATTTTGTGATTACAAAAACGGTGTTTAAATATATTAGAAAATATACGATTCTACACTAACATAACAATTTCATAAGAAATGGTTTTGTAAATCATAGCATCATTTTAGAAGTTGAAACACGACATTAATAATGAAATATAAAAATTATTTTTTGTTGCCAAAGGTCGTCCTTCCCCCAGCATTCCACACCATGCATTCCTAGCAATCGCGGATGTTATCGATGTGAACCCATCGTCCGATTTTTTAAATCGATTGGAAAATCTTCTTCTGGATTTCTAAGAATTCCAAAAAGTCCCTACCTCTCCTCCATCATCATCTCCATGTCCTCTTTGTTCATCCAGCGGCCGAGCATCCCGTGCGGAATCTCCCTCTCATTCTTCACACCTTCTGCCTTCCTGCCCATGGGTACTGCCTCAGACCTTTTCGGGGTGACCAGGAAGGTCTTGCTCTCCACTCTCGCCACGTCCTTGGGGTCGGTCCGGCAGGCGAAGCAGTTTTCCATGCCCGGCAGTCGGATGAGCAGACCCCTGTCGACTAGCTTGTCCGTTATTTCTTGCTCCTCTTCCTCTGAACCGTCACAGATATAAACACCCTTTGGCTGGCAGATGTCGACCTAGAAAGACAGAAGAATCTATCAACTGGAAACTCCTAGTTTCCTCGACAAGACTTTTATTTCAGTTAAGTCTCGAACATTTTTTAACATTTACTACCGAGAAAACATGTATCAATTATAATAACACGTTCATTTATAAAGAGCCGAAAGCATCGGCATCAAGATTCAAGATTTCAAGTTATAAATAAAATTTATCGACTGCAAATTAAAAGTTATACAGTCAATGTAAATTGCTTTCTCACAAAGAGTCATGCCATTGTAAACAATCATCATAGGATGAAGTCCTTACATGTTTTGCAATGAACTCCTGAACTTTCATGGGGAGCTCCAAGAAGAAGCCCTTCACCACAGGCACGTGAACCACCCCGACATCTGGAACTTGAACGTCATCGACCTCTTCGACGATGTCATTCGTATCCATCATGGACGTTATCCGAATTCTGTGTCCGTCCGTGGCCAGTTTTGGATTTCTCTTGACCTTTGACGTGTACCCCGCCGGCTTGCCAGTGGGCGGCTTGGGTTTCACTGGAGACGTTGCACCGCTTGACATGTTCTCGGCTTATGTTTTTCCTAGGATTCCTTTCAAAATTAAATTGTTGCCTGAGCTTTTAAATTCCAAAAACGAAAAAAATCTTTACTACTCGTCCCAACCTGGGTCAACAAATTTAATTCGATCGCAGTTATACTTTATCCTCGAAGCAAGTGGAATTTCAACCTTTGTAGGACAACGCACACCACTCAAACACCGACGAATAATTTATCGTACAAAGCGAAGCCGCTGTGGTTTCAAATGCTCCTATTGTTTGAAAGCTCTGATCGAATCACTGCACGTAACTAAGCGACCTCAAATCCAGAGTCCCCTATGATCTGAAACGCAAAAATGGCAATCAGCTCGTGGTGAAGAGGATGAACGCTTTCTGGTCCAAATATTTATTCCTCTCTGCGACCTCTGTTAGTACGTTGCGCATTAGAATTATAATAACAATAGCTCTGTTCTGGTTCGTGCCAAGATAATTCAATTTTAAATGATAATTTGATGTTAAAGACTGGAGGCATTACTACTGTGTAGTTTTCATCTAATCAAAGATATCTGGTTAGAGAGATGCCTCATCGTGACAGGTCTTCAAATGCATTTCTAATTTGTTTTTTTTTCCAAACCACGTGAAAAGCCATTCAGGTATGAAATTCGTAAAATAAAAGTAACATATTTTGAACCCAATCACGTAAAATCAACTTTAATTCCTGGAAATCTACCCAGAACACACGGACGCGGTGACACACCTCAATGGCCTCATTAAGTCAGGTTCAAGGGCATTAAAGTCATCGCGTAGTTTATTTTAAGCTTATTGTGAAATAAAGCGGTTTTCATTTAAATATTATTGTAAATATTTGCATTTTAAAAGTAGATCAAATGACGTGCAATGATCAAATCGTAAATTGATGTTTTAAAGTTAATTCTGTTTGTTCTAAATTTCGGATCAATTTTTCAAAAATATATTCTAGATTGTCCTCGATCTAACGGCATTTTCACAAAGCAATTAAAAATTCGGTTACTTTCATCGGTGTTCAGCTGTCCTACTGTTTACATTTTGTTTTTAAGCTATCTCTTCGGGACGTATGGATCCAAGTAAGTTAGAGAAAACATGAAATATGCATTTCCACAACTTTTAAACACTTATGTCTACTTTGTAAAGACAAATACCACGATGCCGGTGCAAGGCGGCCGCGGGATCTATTAAAATCTTATTACGGTATTTCCGATGACTCTCACAGTTCGGGCCAACACAAAACCACTAAAGAACAGAATGACGAAGGAAAACCATGCGACATTAATGGACCAAATTTTGATCCTGAAGTTTATTTGAACAAGTTGCTAAAGGTTATTTTATTAACCAATATGCATTCTATCGAAATTGAGAAATGACTTCATCTTTGAAGTTATTACGATTAACAAAAAGATCTGAATCTGTCGCATTGGCTCTGCAACGGTTAACAATAGATTGATCCAATAATTAATATTTTCTGTAACTTAAGCATTTCTTGACGGATTTGTGAATGGTTTCTGTTCAACTTCTTTCAACTTATTACTCTTATTCAAAAGATTGCTTAGCTTGGTTAAGTTTTTATTAAAATATATGTTAAATGTCATGATAATATTATATTGTAATTATATTATTATTATTATTTTATTTATTTATTATCAATAAATAAATAATTGTTAATGTTAGGCAATCTTTAGGGTGGCATAAGTCCATCAAAATACCTCAAGGCCACCTTATATAAACAAATATTATTTAATTAAACAGAATTAATTAATTAATTCATTCATTCATAATAACACAACGTTCTTTATTTTAATGCTTCCTTCGACTTCTTCTCCTCCAGGAGAGGACCCTGACCGAGCTGGTGGACAAGGAGCAGGAGATGGTGAGGAACATCCGGACGCTCGACAGCGACATGCAGACGCTGGTTTACGAGAATTACAACAAGTTCATCAGCGCCACCGACACCATCAGGAAGGTGAGCTGCTCTTCCAGAGTTCAGAGTTGCGAAGACATTTGCCTTTTTTTTTCCGTCATCGTCGTCGGTTATTTATAAAAATTCTTTTCCTTCATCTTCGTCTTCATCAACATCGTGAGCATCACCATAATTACCATCATCATCATCGTCGTCGTCATCGTCATCGTCGTCGTCATCATCACCGTCGTCGTCACCACCATCATTATCACAATCATCATCATCACCACCACCATCATCATCATCATCATCGTCATCATCAGATGAAGACAGACTTCAAGAGGATGGAGGAGGAGATGAACAGTCTGGCGGGCAAGATGAGTGAAATCACGGAGTTCAGCGGACAGATCAGTGCCACCCTCCAGGACAGGAGGCAGCAGATCACCAAGCTGTCTGGAGTTCACACGCTCCTCATGAAGGTGATGACGACGACGATGATAATGATCGTGATCCTGATGATGATGATGGTAGTGATAATAATGGTGATGGCAATGCGATTACATTGATGTTGATGATGATGATCGTGATCCTGATGATGATGATGATGATGATGATGATAGCGATAATAATGGTGAAGGCAATGTCTATGTTTATATTGATGGTGATAATGATGATGATGATGGTGGTTACAATAATGATTATGGTGATGAAACAGTGATGATTGAATNGATGATGATGATGATGATAGCGATAATAATGGTGAAGGCAATGTCTATGTTTATATTGATGGTGATAATGATGATGATGATGGTGGTTACAATAATGATTATGGTGATGAAACAGTGATGATTGAATCGTGACATGCCATATTCCACCTATCAATTTATCTTCTCGTCTCCGTTACGACATGCTTGTGATGATAATGTCATAGATGATGACGGTGGTGGTGATGACAGCGATGACATCACTGATGATGACGGCGACGAGGACGACCTTGCGAACTTTTCGTCGACGACGTACTTTGACGTCATGCTTTTCACTACCGATCTCAAGTTGAAATAATTTTTGTTCGAATGCGTCGTTCGCCTTCGAAACTAACGATCGAGGAGTTTGTTAAAGTTGCATTTAAATTCTTTTGTTTTTATTTTATTTTATTTTTTTTCAAAATAAAAAACCAGCTCCAGTTCCTCTTCGACCTTCCGAACAAGCTGCAAAAGTGCTTGGAGCAGGAGAAGTTCGCGCAGGCCGTGAGGTAACGACGACTCGACCGATCCGATGACTCGGTCGATCTTCGTCATCATCATCGTCATCATCGTTACCTCTTAATAATCGTCATCAGCATCACCCAGGTACCATGCAAAGGCACGCAAAGTTCTCCAGCAGTACCAGAACATGCCGTCATTCCAGGGCATCCAGGAGGACTGTTCGGTCATCGTCAGGAACCTCACTGACAAGCTGAGGGAGCAGTTCAGGAAGAAGGACGTGAGAAGATGATGATGATGATGATTATGATTGTGATGACGATTATGATGATGATGATGATGATGATGATGGTGGTGGTGGTGATGACGATTATGATGGTGATGATGATAGTGATTACAACAGCATTGATAGCAGTGATTATGATTGTGATGACAGTGTTTTGAATGTGATGAAATTGATGATGACTAAGAATGGTGATGATGAATGGTGGTGCTGTCGATGATGATTCTTTGTCCTTCCGACCAGTGCAACCCCAAGCAGCTGACGGAGTGCGTCGAGTTGCTCCTCCAGCTGAACGAACCCGCAGAGGTCCTCTGTGAGGAGTTTCTGAGCCAGTGAGTGCTGAGATCGTTCTTTCATCCACTCGTTCGCTCGCTCACTCACTCACTCACTCACTCATTCACTCACTCACCCACCCACTCACTCACTCACTCACCCACTCACCTACTCATTCACTCAGAATGAGATCGTTCTTTCATCCACTCGTTCGCTCACTCACCTACTCACTCACTCACTCACCTACTCATTCACCCACTCACTCACTCACTCACTCTCTCACTCACTCACTCACACACTCCAGTGCAAGGGAGAAGATCGATGCAGATCTGGCTACCCTCGAATTGCAGTTGAAGCTTTGCGCGGCGAGCACCAACCCGAACCTGACATTGGAGAGTCGACAATCATCTGATGACGGCCTCTTCAACGTCATGGTGAGCTGCCATCATCATCATCATCATCATCATCGTCGTCGTCATCATGATCATCACAAACAACAAAGTCATCAACACTACAATCTTCTCCATCATGAAAACCACCACCACCACCATCATCATCATCATCATCATCATCATCATCATCATCATCATAAATAACATAGTCATTAACACCACAATCTTCTCCATCATGAAAACCATCATCATCATTATCATCATCATCGTCGTCGTCGTCATCATCATCATCACCATCACCACCAACATCATCATCAGGATGTGCTGGAGTATGTGGATTGTGGATGCAATGGCTTCCTTAGCAACGTGTGTCTGGTCGTGGCGTCGTACAGCGACATGTTCCTCAACAGGCACCAGGAGGAGTGAGTGATCATCATGATGATTATGTCTAGGATTGGTATGGTGATGATGGTAATGGCGATGATGGTAATGGTGATGATGGTTATGGTGATGATGACAATGATTATGGTGATGATGGCAGTAGTTATGGTGATGATGACAATGATTATGTTGAATACAATAATGTTTTATCTAAAAATAACATTTAGCGAAACTCGTTCCATCTGGCCTAAAAAAAAAGTCATGTCTATGTCACGATGTCGTGTTTACACGAGCTACGTCGCATAAATACATTATCATGACATGATTAAACTGTTGATCACGTTTGGATTCAAAATCGACAGCTTCCTGTTGGATCCTTTGGATTTGCATCGGATTGCGTCCTTTAGGTACTCGACTTGAGCACTGCTTCTCAGAGAGGGGTTTATGGTCCATCTGCTTTTTAATTAACTGGACGATCCAATTATTATTATTACTATTATTATTGTTATTATTATTATTATTATTGTTATTATTATTACTATTGTTATTATTATTAATGGATAATCCAATTAATTGAGGGATCATCCGTAAAGGACACCCACAAAAAGTTCAACCCATTGTCCATGAAAGTCCACTTTGGACCTTACCCCCTCGCACCTCACCCCCCCTTTAAGGGTGATCCCTTGATCCCTAACTTTTATTACTTAATTAATTAGGGGTTTTTTTTTGGGACTATTTTCTGGAAACCTTTGTTCGATGAAAATGACTGCTTTTCACTGGCTTTTTGTGCTTTTGGTCGCGTTTGGCCGAGGACAGGTGGCTAAGGGCTTATTAGTTTGGAGAGGTTCGATGATACCACTCTGATATTTAAGTAATTAAGGTTGAATATATTAAATTTACAATAATTAATGCACAAATGAATGTTGAATTTGTTAAATTTAACGATTATAATGTAGCAATTAGTTTATGAATTGTCGCGTCGATGAACTGGCGTCGGGACTTTTTTGCGTGTAATGATGTTATCGTGCGTTCGTCAGCGTGCAGCTGGATGCCATAGCCCTGAAGAGGTTGGTTCAGTTTGTCAACGAGTTGATCGAAAAGTACTTTGACTTCGTCCGGAGAAGAGTCCAAATGGAGGTCAGAGACTCACTCAAAACTCAATCACTTCAGTTCATCCATTCACTCAAACATCCACCCACTCATTCATTTACTCAGCCACTCACTCATTCTCTCACTCACTCACTCAGCCACTCACTCACTCACTCATGCTCTCATTCACATCACAATGCACAGAAGAACACGGGAGACAACACGATCCTGGTGAGGGCCCTTGACAGATTCCACAGGAGACTTCAAGCCATGAACAAACTCCTTCCCGATTCTGACTTCTCCAGGTGGGTTGGCAGTCACCAAGGTGACGATCCATCTCATCAGCCCATCCTAGCATCTCACTCATCATCATCAACACCACAGCCACCATCATCCCAACCCTCCCAATCATCATCGTTACCATCTTGTCCACCATTGTTATGGTGACTTTTTTGCTCTATGGTGAGCAGGGCAGGCACAGACCTGGTGGCTCAGTCAGCCAGAGAGAGAGTCAGCCACTACCAGGAATCCCTGAAGATCCACCTTTCAGGTCGGTCAGACGAATATCCCATGACTAGTAATCAATGACGACCAATCACAGCATCCTTTAATTATTAATTCCATGGTTATATTATCAAAAATAACTTTCACTGGGCTGGTCAGGTGGTGAATATTCGTTAGGTCTAGTTAATAACGATTAATTAGATATGAATATTCATTAGGTTTAGTTAATAACGATCGATTGGACGTGAATATTCATTAGGACTAACTAATAATCAATTACGGTATGCATAATATATTATAATCACGACGGACAGACTGCCTGACGGACATCAGGCAGAGCATAGCCTCGTTCAATCGTTCCGGCATCTCGGCATCCGGTGCTCCGCCCAGGGGCGGGGTCATGGGTTACCAGGGCGACGGGTCGTTGAACCTCGGAAACATGGTGAAGCGACTCCAGGCCTCCATCGTCGAACAGGTGAAGTCCGTCCTTGGGAACCTGCAGGTAGGTGGCGCTTAATGTCGTCAACGACATCATCATCATCCACATTGTTAGTGGGATCATCATGTTGTCATCTCTGTTGCAATAGTCATCATCGTCATCATCATCATCATCATCGTCATCATCATCATCTTCACCATTGTCACCTCTGTTATTATTGTTATCATCATCACCAGGCATCATCATCATCATCACCACCTTTGCCACCATTACCATTATCACCTCTGTTGTTATCGTTATCATCATCACCAGGCCTTCATCGACCCGGACGTGACCTTTGCCATGAAGCACTACTTCCGCAACTCTTTCTGCTCAAGCGATGTCAGGGAGAACCTGGTGGTGGCGTTCATCAGGCACATCATCAAGACCTCATTGGTTGGTTAATGAGTTCGCGACCTCGTTTCCTTAGGCGTGATTGGTTGAGAATTAATGCGAAGGAAATGCATATCAATTGGCTACTATTTAGATTCAAATATAGTTTTATTTGAGATTGTTTTTGTTTTAAACTCCTACCTTGTTTCAACTAATTTCTGATGTACCTAATCATCATCACCATCATCATCATCATCATCATCATCATCATCAGGATTTCATAGAGCTAACAGAAGAGAAATCCAGTATTCCCTCCTGCCTCCTCCTGGTGACCTCGAGACTCTGCCTTGACCTCGAACAATCCAGCATCAGCCATCTTGTAAGTTTAAGGTTGTGTTTTGGCACGTAAAACCGCTTGTAATAATAATAATAACAATAATAGTAATAATAATAATGATATCAATAACAATATTAATACTATACAATGGAACACGTTGCTTGCCGTAACTTAGTAGAAAGTTCATAAGGTTCGGTTCAAAGGTCAGATCCTTGTTCTTCCAGTTGAACATGGTCGACGAACATTTCCGCACCGAAGACCGGTCGAACCTGACCCCCGTCTCTCAGCTCACCTCCGAGGCCAGGTCGGCTGCCCAACTCCTCCTGAACCACTACGTCAAAGTTCAAGGGTCAGTCATTTCTCAGGTGGGCATATCTGGTTTCAATCTGGTTTCTTTCTTGTTTACAGGAGAGTTGACTTTATTTACTCATGCAGTTAAGAAACAGCTCTATTGAATAAACAACAACAACATTAATATTCAATTATTCAACTGTCGACCAATCACAAGCAAGGTCACCTCACCTCATTCATTCGACCTTTCCATAAACCAGTCACTCTTTCTTCCTCAGATGTTGCGCAAGAGTGTCGAGACGAGGGACTGTCTGAGCACCATCGAGCCAAGGACGGTAAGGGCAGTCATGAAGCGAGTCATCGAGGACGTGACGTACGTGGACAGGGTCGTCGGGCAGCTGTTCGAGGAGGGCTCAAAAACCGAGAGGCTCAGCGATTCCACTGCCCGAAGAAGTCTTGCCGCTCGACTCCTGGCCTCGGGAGGAGGGGGCGGAGCCGTTTCCATCGGGGGAGGAGCCAAGTCGCAGTGGAGTTACACGCCAAGGTGAATGAATACCAATAATTATTCTCAGTACAATAATATAATTCATAATAACAAAAATAATTATCCTCAGCACGATGGACACGAGTCTCATGAGCAACATCCAGAAGCTCTTCCACGAAAAGATCGAAATCTTCAGCCCCGTCGACTTCACCAAGGTCTCCGTCATGACCGGGATCATCAAGATCAGTCTCAAGGTGTTTAACATTAATAATAATAATAATAATAATAATAATCGTAATAATGAATATGTCATGATCAGTCTCAAGGTGTTTAATATAAATAATAATAATAATAATAACAATAACAATAATAATAACACTAATAATCATAATAATAAATATGTCACGATTGCGATAATTATTTTGTTATCATGTTTAAAACAAACTGCAGTTAAATATGTGTTAATTTTACATTTCACTATTCTTCATTTACTTCATCTAATACGGTACTACGGTCATGATGTTGTCATTGCCATGGTTACTCCCTTCCCTTCCAGACCCTCCTGGAGTGCGTCCGGCTGAAGACCTTCGGCAGGTACGGACTCCAGCAGATCCAGGTGGACTGCCACTACCTTCAACTCTACCTGTGGAGATTCGTCCACGATGAAAAGTGAGCTCGTCGATGCCCTTGTCTGGTCACGAAAATCATATTTGCCAGTGTAATGACCGAACGAATTA
>MPNW01000855.1:10612-34782 GCA_011800805.1 Hirudo medicinalis
GGATTAACCTTCAATTAAAGTCTTTTAATTACGAGAATAATTATGGGTGCTGCGGTTATGATTACCAATTTGTTTATTATTATTATTATTATTATTATTACTAATATAGTTTTGTTGTTATTAATATATTATAATTAATATTGTTATTATTACTATTATTATTATTATTATTATTTATTCATAACCAATATTCTACAGGTCGTTCACTTTTGACTTGCTAATGGGCGTACAACTCAAAATGTATTTCGTGCCAAACTTTTCTCATTCGTTGCATTCTTACATTAAACTCTCTTGAATGAAATTACATTTGCAAACGTCGGAGGACCACGTTTAAAAAAAAACTGCCGTGGTCGTCCGCGGTCGTCCTGTGTTGGCTTCCCGAAGTGTTCGTGGCTTTCCCTGTAATGACATTGAATCCTAATTGGTTTTTCTCAGTTTTCTTTTTTTTTTTGAGTCACCCCCTTTTGGCGTCGTCGTTGTTCGTTGTTGGGGTGCGCGTGATCGGTTCGAGTTATTTTTAGAATGGGAGTTTGAGGAGCCCCACCCCACCGTGGATTTGTTGGATTCCAGTTTGAAAGAGTGGCACCGGGGTTAAATGTTCTGTTTATTTCACTCGCGATAATTAATTTATTCCGTTGATTGTTATTATCAAATTATAACGAATATTATCACACTATAACGAATATATCACATTATGACTAATGCTATCATATTATAACGAATATTATCATACTACAACGAATATATCACATTATGACTAATGCTATCATATTATAACGGATCATATTAATTAGGTAATAACCTCAGATGTGATTTAATAATGAGTCATTAGCGATTAAATAATTGATTACGCATTGTACGCGTGCAATCGATTGCAAGCCGATGTGGTCGAGTGTCAACGCATAAAGACAATAAAAGGTCAACTGGGTCAAGTATTACGCCACCTTGAAACCTTTCATAATTTAAACCTTGGTAGAAAGTAAGCATTGGACTCAGTAAATTATTTACTAATTAAGCAAGTCTAAATAAGGCTTAGGTATTTGCCTCGCTCGGCTTGAGTCTGGCTGTAGTGACTTTGGCAGCGTCTGGAGTGCACCGCTGCCGGACAGTGCATGGACCGCGGGCTGTGAAGGCGATCGTCATCATTGTTCTTGTGGCTTTGTAGCCTTTTATTCTCCACCATCTTTTCCATGTCATCGCTGTGATGTAACGCTCCACTCCGTGCTCTTCAGCTTGGAAAGAAACTCTTTTCCCTCGCCCTTGAGTAGTCCGTGACCAGGGAGGAGCTTCAGTCCATAGAAAGTAACGGCATTTGGAAGGGTCAATTGGTACAAAATAGCGGCGAACGTTCCTCCCGACATTGGACCCGCCCAGTAGACCTTGAGTATGAAAAAATAGTTGACCTTTGTCCTTAGTATCGTGCTAGATATTGTATGAAAATCATTTCAAAGTGGGATGATAATTGAAGGACAACAGTGCGCTCAAAAATGTGAACTCTTACCATGCAGGTTATTAGACTCGGAGGTAAGTGAAACATAATAACTGTTACAACATTAGAAAATATAGTATATTAATTATAATTGTTAACAAGCATCGGTGGTTTCCATGGTAATAAATTTGTTAATCAATCAACCCATCCTTCCACCATCCCCTAAAGTGTACCCAATGGTTTTCCCAGCTTCCCGACATCACGGCTGCACCGAATGACCTTGCTGGGTTCATGCAAGATCCGGTGTATTTGGTCTGGAAGTTATTTATAGGATGAATATTTACTATTAGTTGATTATTCGTGGTTGGCGATGTTAAGGTACGAATGCATAATTAAGATATTAACCATTAATTAAGGTAATAACCATTAATTTAAAGTGTCGGCCATGGATTAAGGTGAACGATAAGAACTCAAATTCCATAATATTCACAAGTTTTTCAAAAGTTTTTCACCTCAAGTCAAATAAATGGCTTAAGGGTAAAATGTACAACAAAAATAATAAATTATAAATTATTATTATTATTATTACTATTATTATTATGTTATATTATATCACACTACGTATTATATTATATTACTATAAATAACTAATAAAATATTAACTACCATTAATTTTATTACAACTTTACAATACATTAGACAAAAAAATAAATCAAGTCCTTTAGAATAACTCCTAACCATTATTTTACTGTGCAATTACTTTTCCACAATTCTTTCGAAATCAAAAAAAGGACCTACCGCAAACAGGTGGCAAAACACCACACACATTCCAAGGCACAGCGTATCCAAACCATCTCCAGTTGATGACAAAAGGGTGAAGACGAGGGCAAAAGTTATGAGCCCCTCGACCACTACTCCTCCAGGGAAGGGGCTCACATCTTCACCAAAGACCACATGACAATGACTATCAGTATTCCAATCTGCTGTCACCGCTTTCAGAATACCATTGCCTATAAGGGATCCGCCCAGTTGAGCCATCACGTACGTGAGGGCTCTGATGGCGGTGATTCTCCTTGAGACCAACATGGCCAAGGTCACGGCAGGGTTGATGTGTCCCCCGCTGATGTGGCCGATGCATTTCGTCAGGGAGGCTACAGCAAATCCGAAGGTAAAGGGTACTTGGATGTTCTCTTGAACAACTGATTCAAAATCTTTGTCGTTGCGAGAGCCGCAGCCAACTGTGATCAGAAGGCTTGTGCATATCAACTCTGCCAAGGCTGCCCTCCATAGAACTGTACAATCATTCGGTAGCCTCCTTGAACAGGTAAAACCATCCATCAAGGTGTTAGTACAACCTTTTAATTGCTCGAATTCACGGTCATGGCAATTGTTCTTGTTTGTTCATTAGAATATAAATATCTAATAAAAATAATATTTGTAGAAACAACAAGAATAACATCGAAATGTTATTAATCGTAAACATTAATATTAAGTGTGCTTTTGCATCATTAACAGCGTGAACATAAACTAGTGTTTATGTTTTGATAGGATAGGCTCGCAAAATGCCCGAGCCTTTTTATAAGGCAATTGAGCGGTTGCAAGCATTAGTAATTATGCGAAATGTAAACACAGTTAATTAGTTGATAGAATGTACTCATCGAATCTCGATGTCGAGTAAAGTTGCAGAAGACTAACCTTAGAAAACTTAGCATTTCCTGACATCGCCATGCCGGCAGTAAATAATTTAAACCGACATTTGCAAACAATTTTTGGCTAATTTACGAACAAAACTAAACCTGTTCTTTTGGAGTTAAATTCTCACTTAAGAAAAATAATCATACAGGTCATCAATTACAACTACCCATGGTGGATCTGACCCTGGCTGACCTTGGGGAATCCCAGACAGCACAGGATGGGATGTTGGCTCTCAAAAAGCCGAACTATCATCAAATCAGCATCAAATTAGACCCAGCAGAAAATCAGTTTATCGATGCGTGGATGTTTGGGAGTTGATTGCGCTCTAAAGATTTTCAGGATTTCACGAGTGACTGTTAATCAAGTTAATCGCTCTGTTTATAGGGAATCTTTCTTCTTTTTTTTGCTTCATAAATAGACAATGACGTTTTTGGATGAAGAAAATAATGAAATTTTTCTATTCAGTGCCGGATTTAGGCATGGTCGGGATGTGCCACTGCACAGGGGCCTCCGCCAACCAAAGAAATTTTTTTTGCTTGTAAGGCCGGGGCATCAGGACTGGCACAGAGGCTTTTGGGCCCCAACCTGGGGTAAATCCGGAGCTGTTTCTAAGTGATCTCAATATCGATTTGGACTTCATCTCGACAAATGTTGCTGAGCCACCTTTCAGTTTCACCACCGAGCGATACTAGACCATCATTTATTTACTCGCTTGTGTCGTGGTGCCGAACCATTAATGTAGCGCGCACTCCCGAGAACCCTGGTGGCCCACCTGTGGCGGGTCACATCCAAGCAGCTTACCCGGCACTCTCCGGCAGGAACCAGCATCCCCTTGAACATTGTGCAGCATGCCACCCCCATCTGGACACATCCTAATCGTCACAAGCTGTTGAAATGCTCGTGATGTAATTCACGAGGTCATTCTCAATTAAATCATTTGACGGTTTATTCATAAAATGCTGCGGCGTATGCTCTAAAAACGAATTAGTGAAACAAAAATCATGTTTACGTAAGCGGCCGTTCGAGAACGTTTGTGTCGCTGCGAGAGGAGCCTGTGACGACGCAAGAGCCGAGTTTGATTTGCAAGACTTCATCCAACGAATACTCATCCATCCATCCATCCATTCATTCATCCATTCATTCATTCAATCATTCATTCAGTCAGTCCAAGTCCATGATGGTCTCTCGTCTCTATCGACATAATTCATTTCTCAATTAAAACTAACTGAAAAACGCCCAGCAGTGAGACTAGGTGGAGAAAACATGAGACGAATGCATTCGGACGCACTCAGACGAATTTTGAGACGTATTTTCCAGCGGAAGGTGACTGCGGTATCGCACCTGATTTGTCGTGAAATTCGACGCTGTAGAGGACGACGACGACGACGACGGCGACAGAAACGAGGTCGACTCGATCGCGGCTGACTGAAAAACACGAGCTCTACGACAAGTCAACTACACTTGTATCAGTTGCTTACTAAGCTTCGAAATCGTCAACACCAAAGTTTAAAGTGTTCGTAGGACGTCACCGACACCGGCGACCACGACCAGCGACCACGACGACAGTAACAACTCTTTGCTGTCCAAAGAGACCAACAGCGTGGATAGCAACAACATAATCATCATCATCATCATCATCGACAACAACAACAACACAAGCAACAAACTCAGCCTCAACATGTCCAACGTAGAACGACCTTTTCCACTGTAAGGAGAAGCCATCAACTCGACTCCACACAAACCCACAAAGAAACTAATGCTAATAACAAAGTTAATTATAATAATTAATGATAATGATGAAACTGATTATAATAATTAATGATAATGATGAAACTGATTATAATAATTAATGATAATGATGAAACTGATTATAATAATTAATGATAATGATGAAACTGATTATAATAATTAATGATAATGATGAAACTCAACTAACAGCAACGGCTAATAATTAACGCTAGCCAATAAATCCATCAAGAGTCCACGGTCAGCAGAGTGAATGAATGAATGAACGAACGGACGAATGAATGAATGAACGAACGAATGGATGAATGAATGAAAGATAGTCAGAAAGAGAAAAAAAAGACAGAATCATTCGTTACGTCTATCGGCGTCCTATCTACAAACAAACAAACAAACAAACAAACACACAACAACAACAACAACAACGAGGAAAGATAAAGTCCACGATTCTCTAAAGCACGCGTTGACCCCTGAGGGGTTGTTGGGGTTAAAGTTGAAAGTTCAAACGATCCATACAAGAAAAAGAAGTCACGCACGCGGAACTTAAGCATGGGAAAGAAAGCAGGAGTAGACTAGTAGCGGAGTGAGAGGACGTTTCGCGCGAGTGAGTATTCGTTAATAATTAATAATTGATAATTAATAATTAATAATTACCATTCGTTTATTTATTTATTAGTAAATATACTAACGATTAAATATTTCATTAAAATATCAACTCTACTTTTTTTTTAAATTCTTGCAATTGACCTGCGTTGCTGTAAACCTGATCGAGACGACGATGGAAAAGAGAGGGTGAGATGATGATGATGATGCTTTCAGGAATAGAAAGAAATGATCGACAAATGGCAAAACACGATTCAGATTAATGAATACATTAGCAGTTGTTTTTAAATGTCAGAATGATTTTTCATCATCATCATCATCATCTTCGTCATCATCATCATCATCATCATCATCATCATCATCATCATCATCATCATCATCATCTTCGTCAACATAACCATCTTCTTTTCTACAACAAAGTGACTACAAGTACGCACAAGAAGGGCGACAAACGCACTCGACAACAACATAAAAACACAAACGACACGAGCAAAAAGCAGAGAGACACAGGCAGAAGGACTGATAGAGTGGGACAAAGGAGAAGACATCCAATGACGGACGAAAGGTCCGAGAGAGACCGTTACAGACAGAGAGGCACAGAACAAGTGATAAGCAAACCAACAACCAGACTCAACGAAGAAGTGGAACTACTACAACAACAACAACAACAACAACAACAACAACTTCGATAACAACAACAACAGCGCCGTCCAACTGCAGCCAACTACACTGACACACTCAAATATCATCGACGCTTTCAGACCCGTATTTTGATGAGCTCTGTGACTGTCCAAAGTCGCCATGCACGGCGACAACGAATGCAACAACACCAATAGTAATAATAATTATTATTATCATCAATGATTATATAATAATATTAATAATAATAATAATGATAATGATAATAATAATAACAATAATGATAACAGTGGCTAAAGGTCTACAGATTTAGCGCAATTATTACAAACGTTGCGCGCTGCAGACGACGACGACGACGACGACGACGAGGACAGTAAAAAATAAAAAAGTGACGCCAACGCGACAGCGTTCCCTGACGACGCCGAAGAGCATCTCTAAAGCAGCAAGGTCGACGGGAAGAGAAAGTCGGCAGTGATCGGCAGCCTTCTGCTTTTGGGAAGCCGTCGGCGGCCGTGGCGGTAAGTCTCGGCTCAGGTGGGCAGTTGCTTCTTGGCAGGCGAAGTCGTCGTCGTCGGGTTCAACTGGTGCTGTTGTCTCTGCTGCTGCTGTTTGGCGTCCGGGTCTTCGCCGACTGAAACGAGGTCAGAAAAGGTTAAAGAAAGGTTAAAGGTTAAAGCCAGAGTCAGACAGTCAGATCGATGAAGCCATATTGTGAGGATGATGATGGTGTAGTGACTACGGAAGGCAATGAGTAGGTGAATGGTGATGAAGACTGCGATGATGGTTGTGATGATGATGATGATGATGATGATGACCAACCATGGAGGGGCATGCCACCGTTTGGAACTTTGTCTGAGGAAGACTGCTGTTAAGAATAAACAAATTGAAAAGAAATAATGAATTAAAGCAATAAGTGAATTACCAATACATTTCATCACCATACTCATCAACCACAACATCACCACATCATCATCATCATCACCATACTTGTCAACATCATCATCATCATCATCATCACCATCAACAAGAGCAACTCACATTAGGATCACAAGGGGAGGGGTGTCTGTGGAGGAGTGCCGAGTAGTCGTATGAGTTGCCAGCAGCAGACGACTGCAATGAGGTGTGATGAAGTCAGTGATGAAGGTGACAACGATGATAATGTTGACAATGATGAGGATGATGATGATGATGATGATGACTCACTGAGTCCGAGTTGATCCTGAGCTGCACGAGACTCTCCAGTTCTTGAACGGCGTCAGGGTGGTGGCCGCTACTGCCCTCAGACCATCCTACCCTCTGTCACCGAACAATTACAAAGCAATTATTGTGATTATCATCAAAGTTTGGGAAAAGCTTACCAACATCATCATCATCATCACCGCAATAATAATAATAATAATAATAATAACAATAAAAATAATATCCACCATCATCATCGCCACAATATTTCAACTCACAGAAACTGGTGGAAGTTTGCTCTGTATGGTCCTAATCTGAACCATTGGTGGGGGGAGGTCAGCACCAGGAGGTGGAAAAACATCGGGGGTCGCGGAGGGGCAGCAGGACCCGGCAGCGGTCGTTAAGGAGGTGTCGAGAATGAGCTTGTGTTGCTGGTGTTGTTGGTGTGGAGATGCAGATGCTTCCTGGTGATGATGATAACGATTGCTATCGGTAACCAATAATATTAACCAATAATAATGTAAACAATAATAACGACAGTGACGATGGACAGGAAGAAGTAACAGACTGACGTTTAGGATATGTTTCTATTAAACCGATATCAAAACAAATCGGTCGTGAAGTAACTCAAACCTCTATTAGTAAAATAATCGATTAAATTATGTAAAATTGATTGGTTTTTGTTGTGTCGAACGAGTTAACTTAGAAATGAAACGCAGAGCCAACTGACAGCAGGCAGGTTTGCATAGAAGAGACTGTTGGACTTCTCGAGCCCGAGGCTTTTCCCGGCCACGGCGGCGGACGTCTTGCCCCCGACGGACACGAGGGTCGCGACCTCCGAGCCCCTTTCGCCGGCCACGATGCTTTTCTCCAGCTTTCCTTGACTGAGGCGACGAACTGGATTGAGCCACTTCCTGGTATTTTATTTGGTATTTTAGGGCGAACAATTTATTTGGAATTTAAGATTTTCAATTTAATTCTATGTCTGTTGTGTATTTGTTGACATTAAATTATTGATTGAAACCAGCATAATTTGTTAGGTAAAATATAATAAAGAAAATGATACTAACTTGGATGACAATAACAATAGTAATATTAATAGAAATAATAATAATTATAATAATAACAACAACAACAACAACAACAACAACTAATAATAATAATAATAATAATACTAACGAGCTTGCATGCTAACATTTGCAAACAAACAATTCCATAATTTATGACCTGAAGTTCGTCTTCTGCCTCTGAGAGTTTCCATCCAATCCTTCTCCGTCTCCGAGAAGTTCTGAGTCACGATTGGTTGAAAGTTTCAAAATCACTTATGAATATTAATTAGGGGTAAATACCTCGACTACAATACCACGAATACAATGTCATGTAACTGTAATTTCAGATTGCACTTGTAATTTAAACAACGTTTCTTGTGAGCACCCCACCATCATCACCATCATCACCATCATCACCACAATCATCATCATCATCATTACTACTAGTATTAATAGTAGCAGTAGTATATTTAAACGCATTCCTACCTGTAACGTCTTGTTCCTGAGTGGCCGACCCCCTCTTCGGACTTCCAACGACGGGGTCGTGGATCCTGCGGACGACAGAAAGATCGTCCCCGCTAGCTTCCAGGGACTCACTGCAGGCAGCTGACATGGAATCGTCGGCCAGAGTGGAGATCTCGGTCGAGCTCTGATTGGGTAAAAGAGCAATGAAAAACCAGGATGAAAACCAATGGAAGCTGAGTCTCAACAACCTAATTATAATAATAATAATCATAATCATCATCATCATCCGAAACTCTACCCACCTTGGTCTGAGCAAGGGACAGCCTCGAACCACTGTTGTTACTGCTGCTGCTGTCTGTGGTGGCAATGCTGAGGTTGATGGAGGCTGTGGATCCTGCCTGAGGGAGGGAGGAAGGCTCGAGGGAGAGGTCCTCCAGGGACGTGTCGTCGTCCATGTTTC
This sequence comes from Hirudo medicinalis, assembly GCA_011800805.1. Lineage (NCBI taxonomy): Eukaryota > Metazoa > Annelida > Clitellata > Hirudinida > Hirudinidae > Hirudo > Hirudo medicinalis. Next base: position 19,875 of record MPNW01000855.1, read on the forward strand.
TATGGAAATGGAAAGACCATCGAGAGACGGTTTGTACAATCACGACGGTAATATATCGATGACCTTAGTTATTCTATGATAATTAAATAGTAGTATTAGAACAACAATCAAAGAATGATCATCTTATGCTGCAGACCTGCTACCCCTGTTGGGGACGGCAGCCTCGGGGGAGGTGGAGGCACCCTGAGGGTGGGCACCTTGCCCAGGGAGTCGTTGAGTGAGGGGGGAATGTAAAGCAAACGCTCCTGGATCAACTCCCTCAGCCTCTTCACCCAGAGCTGTTTCATCTCCAGGTTGGCTGCCTTTGTTTGCAAGAAATTATGATAATTAGGAGTCCGTCAAGGTTAAGGGTTAACGATAATTGATTAGCCTGCATGAGATTCAGTTGTCGGATGATAATCATAAACATCGAATAATTAATTACCAATGACGATGATGATGATAGCGATAGTCACCATCGTGATGAATATAATGATGGTAATGATACTCACCCTCATGATGACCTTGTAGTCCGAGGTTGGGGCCACAGTCCCCGCCCAGAGAGCCATCTTGCAAGCATCTCCTTCGATGTGCTCTGTCACTCCTATCTCGTTCATCTGCATTCGTGAATGATCAACAACAACAATAATAACAACAACAACAACAACTGTTGCATTTGCGAATGAACAACAATAACAACATGACAACTGTTGCATTTGTGAATGAACAACAACAATAATAATAACAACAAAAACAACTGTTGCATTTGCGAATGAACAACAACATTGTTATAACAATTGTTGTTCTCGCAACTGGATTCGTTCGTTCTTTAGTTCATTAAAACGTTTCAGTTCAAGCTTTCAACTGATCCTATGCCCCCAAAAGAGAGGAAAAAAACTGGAGGAATAAATGAAAATAAACGGCATCATCTTCATCCGCTACAGGGTGATTGCTATGGAAACAATCAGGAATGTTGCTTTCAGGAAAATGAGGAGAGCAGCTCGAAAACTACACAAAACAATCAGTTGGCCACCAACCAATCGATAACACAATCAATCAATCATTAATTCAATCAATCAATAACTCAATCAATCCATAATATAAACAATCAATCAATGAATAACAATCAATCAATCAATGAATAACAATCAATCAATCAGTCAATACACAAAACAATCAATAGATAAATCGATCGACCGACCATGAGCTTGAACTTGTAGATGTACTTTGACTTGCCGGTGCTGTCCTTGACTTCCTTGCTGAAAAGGAGGCACATGTCGAAGAGGAAGAGTCGCCTCTCTCTGCCCTTCTTGATGAGCTGCTTCGGGTCCCAAACCATGAACGTGTCCTGCAGGAGCACCTCGCCCAGAGCTTCCAGGTTGCCCTGGAATGATGATGATGGTGGTGATGATGATGATCAAGATGATTATGGTGGTATTAATGAAGATCAAGATGATGATGGTGGTATTAATGAAGATCAAGATGATGATGTCGGCGGTGATGATGATGATGACGATCAGGAAGATTATTGTGTTAACAAAGAACAAGATGATGATGATGGTGGTGGTGATGACGATCGAGATGACAATGAAGAAATATCAGAAATTGAATTGACGACTTGAATGATAGAAACAAATATTCCAGAGATACAAAGAGAAATCCAGGTATAACTCACATCGTAACCCTCGAGCATGGACAGGTGCATGGCGTCGTTTGCCTTCTTCGGAACGTTCAGCATCACCTCCAGTCCATCCTGGTTGTCGGGAAGATGAATCAAATAGAATCAAAAGTTCAATCAAACTAATTAAATATTTAACATTTTTTCTGCAAAACGAGAAATTACAAATTGTCAAATCCGTCCATCTTCACTCAAGATTCATAACTACCTTTATCATTACCACCTTTATCACTATTATCATCACCACCACCACCACCACCAATATCATCATCATCATCATCACCATCACCCCTTTACCTTGATCTCGCCCTGTCCCTCAAGATTCATAACTACCATTATCATTACCACCTTTATCATCACTATCATCACCACCACCACCACCAACATCATCATCACCACCACCACCAACATCATCATCATCATCACCACCATCATCACTTTACCTTGATCTCGCCCTGTCCCTCATTACAACAGCTCATGAGATCCTTGAGTAGCAGTTGGTACTTGGTGATGCGTTGCACGGGCTTGATGAGGTAGGAGGAGATGGGGCCCGGCAGGGAGTGCCTCCTCTGGACCTCGTCGAAGAAGGTGCCCCCGTGGGCCACCAGCAGCTGGTTCGAGTCGGGCTTGTTCTTGCAGTAGCGGACATAGATGGAGAACCGATCAGCCTGGCGAGGAGATCAGGGCAGTTCCATGTCATTCGATTGTCATTGTAAAAGCTATCTTACTATTGACAGTTGTTGGAATGTTTGTAACATTTATGCAGATATATTTATTTATTAATTAGTTATTATTGTCATTGATATTGTTTTTATTATCGTTGTTCCTATTAATATTATTAATTATTATTAGTAGTAGTATTATTAATTCATATTATTAATAGCATTATTATTAATCATCATCATTATTATTATTATTATTATTATCATAATTACATTCATTAACTTTTTAATTAGTTTAATAAACTCGACGACATGAAAACACCCAACGAACCCAGGTGACGAAGCAATGGCCGACATCCTCGGGCAGGCTCTCGTACTTCTCCAACTCCTTCAGGAAGACACTGTTTCAAAGCAAGTCGATGGTTGAGATGATTAGCATAAAATATTCAATATTAATATTAATTGCAGCCAATAAAATCAATCACAGGAGAGAACTCGACATTCGACGGACGTTAACGTTCGACAGGGAGAATATCGACGACGACAAACTTTCTGTGGAAGTCGTGGATCTCTTCCATGTTGCCGAAGATGACGTCGTGCTTGTCCGCTATGCCGGCCGGAAGGACGGACTGGTTGGCAGGGTTGAGCATCTCCTTCAGGTAGCACTGCACGGGTGGGCGAATGGTTGAATTAATGCATTGATGAATGAATGGGTAAATTCATTAAACATTCTTAATTGTCAGAATCAAAATGTGAGATCGATTGTTGAACCAATAGGCTGACAGATGAACGAAAAGAATCAATGCATTCATGGGTGAATTAATGCACTGACTGATGAATTGTTTATTATCATTATGAATAATGAAGTATCATTATCAGTATTAACATTATTATTATCATTATCATCATTATGATGAATTGTTGAATTAATGCACCCAGGGATGGACAAAAAGGTCAGTCGATACAAGATACTAAAGCGTTCGTTTGTATCAGAGAGAATTCACGAATGGCAGCGAGAACGAATGAATGAATGAATGAACGAATGAATGAACGAATGAATGAATTACAATTCTGGAATAAATTCAAAAATTAAAATTCACCCTGATGCATGTCTCCAGGTCATTCACATAGGCTCTTTCCGTCTGTAGCAATTCAGCCATGATGTACCTAGCATGAAGGAGGAGTCAATTGATGCATTGATTTGCATGCATCATGTTGAAATTAATATTACCTAATTAGTATTATTACTATTATTGTTATTATTTTTAGTATTATTATTATCATTATTATTATTATTATCATTATTATTTTTATTAGTAGTAGTAGTAGTAGTAGTAGTAGTAGTAATTTTTTCTAGTGAGTTCCCTTCTCCAATCAGCTCATTAGAGTTTTTAGACTCTAAAATTTCATAAAATCTCCAAACAACAAAAATGATACAACATCATCATCGTCACAATCATCGTCATCAGGATTCACTCATTCTACATCAGCATTACCATCATCATCATCATCATCATGACTCACTCCTTCTTCTTCTGCGACCTCCTCTTCTCGTTCTGTATCGACTTTGACGTCTGCTGAAGTTTGTCCTCGAGTATGTTCTCCATCGACTTGTCGCCCTTCTCAGACTGCATGAGGTTGTTATGATAATTATAATATGCTAATCAGGCTCTACTTAGCTGTTTTCCTTTCTCATGAATATTAATAAATAACACCATCAGGACGATTATCATCATCATCATTATTATCACTGACAATGAACTTAAGTTATTCCTATTAACTCTATTATTATTATTATTATTATTATTATTATTATTATTATTATTGTTGTTGCTGTTTTACTGCTGTTTCCAGTTTTCACCTCAAAGAGTAATCTAAAGGCAAAACAAAGGATGACAATTACAAACATGATAATTAATAATAATTAACGACAATTAGCAGACGCTAAAAACGTGACTTGACAATAACATTAAGTATTTATGAGTCAAAAAAACCTTCGTCGTCGTCATCATCATCATCATCATCATCATCATCGTCATAAACATCGTCGTCGTCGTCGTCAATACCTCACTCGTGTCCTGAGTGTATCCGAGCAGTCCCTCGAGTCTGGCCATGCACTTTTCCATTCGGGCGGAGAAGTCCTTGTATCTCCTGTCGACGGCTCCGACCCAGGACTTGATGTTCGAGGCATGGGCGTGCCCTTTCTCCATGAGGCTGTCCGCCAGTTGGATGAGCAGGCAGACCTTTTCGCGAGTTTCCTTGGCGCTGAGCTTGAACTCGTCGTGCTCCTTGAGCAACTTCTCCGTCTCCTCGGCGTTGCGACCGGCGTGCGTGTGAGTGCTGAGGTAGAGCTCCCCTGTGTCGTGGATCCACTCGATGGCCTGCTTGGCACTGTACTCGAAGTTGACGTACTGGTTGCACTGGTCGAGCTTCTTCTTGCGGTCGGTCCAGAACTCGAGGACCGTGTTCTCCTGCCTGTGGAGGTGCTCCAGAGTGGCCTTGACCTGTATCTCGGGGTTTCGGGTCACCTGCATGCCCAGGGTGTGCACGCACCTGTGCACGTACCTGATGAAAATCTCGGCAGTTCTTCTGGCCAGGGTGCAGGCCTTGAGGAAGGCCTCCTTCTGCTCCTGGTGCTTCTTGACTTGCTGCTCGATGTATGCCACTTTGTTCTCGACGGACGTCGCCTTCTCGGTGTTGCACCAGTCCTCGTCGCGGCGGTACTCGCGCTCCAAGCTCTCCAGTACTGAACACACCTGGATTCATGAAGGAGGTTAGTCATTGTCAGTAATAATAATAATAATAATAATAATAATAATAAGTTAGTCATTGTCAATAATAATAATAATAATAATAATAATAATATGTAACTTTAAATCAATGCCTAAATGCACTCCTACCATTGAATCCAAAAATACCATTCCACGTTCATCATCATCACCACCATTACCATCAACATCATCATCACCACCATCCATTCCGCCACCTGCTCAGCCGTCTTGAACCAGTTGTTGGATGCAGCCACGAGCTTCATCCTCTCCTCAGCATGGAACATCATCTGCCTCCAACGACTGGAGACATTCTCTCCGACCGAGCGGACGTAGTCGCTGTTGTAGTGGTTTGCCTGGATCATCTGCTCTACCTTCTGGGTAACCTGGATGGCCACCTGGTGAGTTTTCTAGAAGAAGAAAAAGAATTTTTTTATTATTGTTGTTGTTGTTGTTGTTAAATGGACATAAGGTCATTCTTGAGTGATGGAAATAAATGGTCATTTTAGAAAAAAAAAAACTACAGAAAAAATTAGAAATGAGAAAATAGTTCAGAAAATGAGTTTAACATTCCCTGGAAAATATCCCGACAAAGTTCACGGCCTTGTGAACTTTGAACCGACCTCAATTGCTGTGTGGAACTGATCGTGCTCCCTCCTGAGCTGCTCTGTTTCATGGAGGGAACTCGGGCAGATGAGTCCTGCCGTGATGATGGACTCGCTGTTCTTGATCCACAGGATGACCTGTGGATTATTATTAATAATTCTTAATAATTCTTCTAATAATTGTGCTGTCCATTGCACTTATTATACTAATAATTAGTGATAATAATAATAATAATAATAATAATAAATATAATATTAGCAACAACGATCTTCACTACCATCATCATCATCGTCTGCGACTAACCTGTCTGGCCTCATTTTCCAGGTGCTTGAGCTGCACACACTGGTGGAGCTTCATGCGCTTCTGCTCGGCAACTCTTTCCAGGTCGACCTCCCGCTCCCTCAGGAAATCCAGGAGGGCGTGGATCCTCTTCTGGGCGTCGGCAAGCTGATCTTCTGACGACGGTGGAGGGTTGATGTTGATGCCCAGGTGGTCGAATATCTGCAACGGATGATTACGACTTTGATGATATCGACAGCGCGGTGATTGCGAATGTAGTAATGCAGCAATGTAATGCCTACATATCTTATGCCTCATATATCTTATATATATATCTCACCATCATCATCATTACCACCATAATCATCATAATTGGGAGCTCAATGTTATCATCGTCATCGTCATCATCACCTGAGAAAGATCCTGTCCCATCTGGAAGACCTCAAAGATGCTGTTCTGCATGCGCAGGACGGTGTCGCTGTGGGTTTGGAGGTTCCTCTCGGCCTGAACCACGTCCGCTCCGAGGTCCAACTTGGTAGACTCCTTGTGCCACATGTCCAGCTGCCTTGATAGCTTTGAGGAGCATCATCATCATAATCATCATCATAATCATCTTCCATTACTATCATCAAAATCATCATTTTCTAATGCCATGATCAATATCATCTTCATCATCAACATCACAATCATCATCATCATCATCATCATCAATCAGCAACTCAATGCCATTATCGTTTCCACATCCATATTCATCATCATCCTTATCATCACTCGAACCCAGTACTCGGGGGTCAAAAAAGGAGGACCGACCCCCGGCCTGCACCCTCACCTCCATGACCTCCCTCTCGAAGATCCTGAGCTGAAGAGCAAGGTCGAGTTTCATCTTCCTCGAGGACCACATTTCTTCCAGCTTCGACTGCTCACTCTCGAGATCCATGAGGATGATTTCGATGCCCGAGCAGTCGAGCATGTCCACCGGGACGCCGGAGTCCTTCACCTCGGTGTAGAACTTCCTGTTTGTTAAGCGAACGTCGTCTGTCATGCTATTCGAGAGTCTAAAATCATCTTCGGGCGTTAGGATCGGATATTTTATCGTCGAGAAGATAAATCCTCTATTTTTTTAAATTAAATTTGTACATTAATTCATTCCTCAATCATACATTCATCCTCACACACACACACACACACACACACACACGCACACGTGATATTGGTAATGATCCCACAAACCTCAGCTGCTCGAGCAGGTTCCTGCCCCCATTGATGGTGCTCTCAAAGGCATCGATGGTGGCCTTCCGATTCTGGGCAAACTGACTGAGTGCGTCCTCGCACATCTCGACCGAGTTTGCCACCTCCCCACTCATCAACTCTTTCTTCAGGTCTTCGCACCATTGGTTCAGCTGGAATGAAAACAATCACGTTCTGCTTTCCGATTGGTCGTAGGTTTATTTTTTAAGTTTACGATGATGCCAATCATTGGACATCTTTTAGTAGACAATCTCAATGCAAACAAAGAGCAAACTTTCATTGGCTGGCTGATCACTCAATTGGATGTCAATCAACCAATAGCCTTTGTTATCATTAATTCATACACTGACATCAGCCTCTACATCTGCCATCAAATATTCATTCACAATCAATCAATCCACTCATCATCATCATCATCATCATCATCATCATCATCACCGTCGTCATCGTCGTCATCATCATCTTCAACAACAACATCATTGTCATCACCATCATCCATAACCTTCATTCCTTCCTTCTTACCTCTCCAACGTGAGAGTAGAATCCGACCGACAGCTCCAGCAGTCGGTGCTGTCTCTCGATCCTGAGCAAGAAGTCACTCATCCTGTCCTCCAAATGTCTTGCCTCGGCATAGATCTCGTGGGCATTGCACTCCCCCGTCTGAGCCAATTCTTCTGCCGCAGCCAGTAACTTCTCCGTGTTGGTGATGGTGTTCTGGTCGTAAAGTACGGAGGAGGTTAAAGGTCGAGTGAAACATTAGGGGAGACCTTGTTCTTAGAGGGGTTTTGTGCTTTCGTTTGTTTCGAATTGGATGCAGATTTGATTAAACATTAAAATTTATTTAATTACTTAAATATGAATTTATAGATTCAATGCATATTAAAATAATAGTAATAATAATAATAATAATGGTAATTAATAACAACAATAATAATAATAAATTCTAATTGTATTAATTGACGCCACACCTGAGCGACGGCCTCAAAGTGTTCGTAGTTCTTCTGGAGGACTTTGGCTGTCTGCAGGTTCTTCCCGATGGAAAGGTTCTTGTTGAGGAAAACCATCCCGTGGTTTTCCATCCAATCAAGCACCTGTCAGAAATTATGTCCTCAATTACGATAGTATAAAGACACTATAATAATAATAATAATAATAATAATAATAATAATAATAACAATAATAATAAAAATAATAATGATTATGATAACAATAACAATTGTCATATATATATGGTTACATTCTATAATTAACTTTCAACAGTGAAGATATATATTATATATATATTCTGCAACAGTTTAAAATGACTTGAATAAAATTTAACAAAAAAAATATTACATGAATTAGGATCCAGATAGCTCACCTGCTTGACGTCCTGTTGGAAGAGTCTGAGACCTAACCTCTGGTGCAGTCTGACCTTGCCCTTGTGCCACATCTGCTCGAACATTCGATGGTGGGCGAATATCTATGAGGAGGTAATCAGAATGAACCAATCAGAATAAATATTGGCATCATCTCCAACATCATCATAATCATCATAATCGTCGTCATCATCATCATCATCATCATATTCGTCGTCATCATCACCACTCAGTCTCGCTGTCACCAAGATGATGTTATGCTCTGTAAATCTTTTCATATCTTCACCATTGCTAAGCATAACCAGTTATCATCATCATCATCATCATACCTCATGAATGATGTCGAGTATCCTGCTCGCTCCATCGGTGTAGTCAGCCTTGGCAATGAGGGAGTTGTTGCTGCCGGAGGAGACGGGGGTCTGCAGGGTGTCGAGGAGCAGCTTGCCGTCCGCACACACCTGGAAATAAAAACGACGGCGTTAGACATGTCCGTCATCGTCGTCATCGCGATACTAAGCTAATAGCCGCACAAACTTAACACTTGAAAATGATATTGATGCAACCATCATCATCATCTCGATCAAAATAATGATAATAATAATAATAATAATAATAATAATGATAATTATAATAATAATAATAATAATGATAATAATAATAATAATAATAATAATGATAGTAATGATAATTAATAATAATAATAATAATAATAGTGATAATAATAATAGTAATAATAATAATGATAATAATAATAATAATAATAATAATGATAATAATGATAATAATGATGATGATAATAACCTGAGTGTAGCATGTGAGTACGGTGTCTATGAGTGACTGGTGTGACGATATCATCTCCTCGAGTTGCTGGACATTGTCGGGGATCTGCATCTCCTCGCACATCGAGACCCACTTCGGCAGCTCGGACAGATACTGGGGGGTCAACGTCATCATCATCATCATCATCATCATCATCATCATCATCATCGTCGAGACCGTTTTCATTTTATTTCATAGCCATCATCATCAGCATCATAATGACTAGCGTATAACTGAAGCATAATTAGGTGTGAATATGTGAAGATGGCAGTAAAATAATTCCTCAAAAATAAACAAAAATATCTCTAGACAACTTTAGGAGAGCATCATAATCATCATCACCACCACCATCATCATCATCATCATCACCATCACCGCCATCATCATCATCATCATCACCATCGTCGTCGTCGTCGTCATCATCATCATCATCATCACCACCACCATCGTCATCGTCGTCGTCGTCGTCGTCATCGTCATCATCATCATCATAGCTGGCGTCGCTAATTCTACACCAGCCGCTAAAAGCCCGAGATGTTCAAAGATATCGCATTTTCTTTCTTTCTTCCGAGTCATTAGGACTCCTCGTCGAGTTGCTGGGTGAGGGGAAATGAATGCTGCATGGATGCACCGTTGGACGGATGTATGGATGGATGGATGATGCATGGATGGATGTCTATGTGGATTATTGTTCCCTCCACAGTGGAATGAAAGAAAAAAATCCCAGCACAAAACCAAGCCTAAAACAATATATTTTGGCCAATTAGGAAAGAACTTCCACTCAAAGGTCGACGCCCCAGGAGTCAATAACTCCGCTCACTCGACTAATCATCAGTCAGCTGATCGACTAATTATGCAAAGTACCGACTTTCTGTTCGGGCAGACGTCGAGTCGGACTTTGAAAGCTCGAAGAATTTCGAGAGGTGAGAGTGAAAACAGTGAAACTAAAAGTAGAACAACTCCGACGATGGACGCGTTCGTATGTTCGTGGAATGGTTAAATGTGAACGAGTGAATGTAGGATCTGTGTTCGTGAGATTCGCGATGGTGATGACAACTATTATTAAGATGGTGATGATGATGATGATAAAGAGGTAGCACTAGTATTTTATGATGGTGATGATGATGATGATGACGATGACGATGATGACGACGACGACGGTGATGATGATGATGGTGGTGGTGATGATGGTGTAGAGGATGATAAAGTGGTAGCACTGGTATTTGACGATGGGTGATGGTGATGATGATGCTGGTGGTGGTGACAAAGATGACATCGGTTACAATGGTGATGCTGGGCTGTGGAGAACTATTAATTATTAATAGCTCAGGAATGTAATCATGACTGTGCAAATGTTCTCAATTTTTATGGCCTTTAAAAAACAAAACAAAAAAGCCTAAAAAAAATCATCAATTCACGAACATTGGAGCTCGTTGTAACAATTTTCATCGGAATGAAAATTTGACGGATGGATGGATGAGTGGGTGGATGGATGGATGATTGGATGGATGGACAGATTAATGCAAGGATATTTGCAAATCAATTCATTGGCTCACAGCAACAACAACAATTTCTACATTTATGTGAAGATGTTTCATAACCAAACCTGGATTACAATCCTTTAAAAACAAATAAGCAAAGCCACTAAGCAACAACTGGCTACTAATACCCCAAACTACAAAACAACTGGCTACTAATAGCCCAAACAAAGCAACAACTAACATCCTCAGATCTCTTGTGGAAAAGCACGGACAGGGTGAGGACCTTGCTCCTGTCTGCCAGGGCGGCCGTGAAATTCCTCCAGTCCCTGTCCAGTCTGCTGGCGAGCTGCTTGATGGTCGGGGTGGCATAGTGGCCAGACTCGCAGAGCCTCTGGGCAGCCGTCAGAAGATGGGTGACGTTCTTCTGGAGGTTCTAAACAAGAGAGCAATGGATTGCAAGAGGGCAGCAGCAGCAGCAGCAGGAAAAAAAAACCAGTTTCACTCTTGTAAATTGGTGCTCGGTAATTGTTCAATTCGGTGAGGATTGGAACGAATGAACGTTCATTAGTCATGCTGTCGTCAATCATCATCCATCATCGCCTTCATTATAGTCATCACCATCACCATCATTACCATCATCATCATCACTACACAATGTTCACTTTCATCAGTCATCACCATCATCATCAATTCCATTTCTGTAATCATCATTATCATCAACACCACCACTATCGTCATCACTGACCATAGTGCAGCTGGAAAACTGCTCGTGTTCCACTTGGAGCCTGTTAGACTCCCCATGGCTCGACCCGATCTCCGTGTAGTTGAGCTGGAAGACCTGCCTGTCGTTGGCTATCCTCTCAGACATCTGGAACCATTGGGAGGAGGAGAATGATGGATGATGATGATGATGATGATGATGATGATGATGATGATGATGATGATGATGATGATGATGATGATGACGATGATGACGATGACGACGATGACGACGATGACGACGATGATGATGATGACGATGATGACGATGGCGATGATGACGACGACGACGATGGTGAGCCAGAGGAGGTAATGATTAATTATGTTGCATGCATCAGGAATACTAAGAGACATTGCTGACATGGCAGGTAACTGGGGATAAATAATAATACTAATAACAACAACTTTAATAATATTAATTAAGTAATGCCAACATTAAATTACACAGCCAAGCATCATCCACTCTACCATCCATCCTACCTTGTCAATGTCAGCCTCGAAGAGTCTCAGCTGAAAGCACTGCTCCAGTTTGAGCTTCCTTCCGTGCCAGAGATGGTGGAGCTGAGTCCAGGAGGCCCTGATGTTGTTGATCAGCTGTTTGGTGGCAGGCACGGCAGCCTGGATGTCCGCGTTGGACAGCGCCATGGTGATGGTGGTTGAGGAGGAGGAGGATGAAGATGAAGACGTGCTCAGTGCCCCACCTGGAAGAAAATAATGGTAGTAATGATCGTTACTTTATAAAGCAACGTGTGTATGGCATCAGAGGAGACCTCCCGATGTTCAAAGCACGGATGATGTTCACAAGTTGATCTGGAAGGAGACACCACACCATATCTCACAACATCGTCAGGTGTGCAGGTTGGCTGAATGGATTGCATTCCTGCTTGCAGAGGTAACGGAAACATGCGTCGTGGCCACCTAACCCCATTCCAATACATGAGCCACTCAAACGATCGGCTAAATACACCACACCACACCACACTCCATCACATTGATGGATCGAACGAGCACCCCACCAGGAACCACGGCGTGAAATCAACGACCCGAACCCAGAAAGATGCACTGAACCGGGCAGAATGAAGAAGCCACTTTGGGATCAAAACTCCGAGCATCGCTTCCAAAGAGGATACTTCTCGAGAGGTTTGTTTTTGAATAAATTAATGTAAGAGAAAGAAAATTTAACTTTAAAAATGTGTTCATATAATTTGTATATTTATTTAATTATAGTTTGAGATAAAACTGCACGCATTCTTCCTTAGAATTTATGATATTAACTTATTACTTACTAAGCCCTCTTCCAAAGGGCATTGACGTCGGAGTTGTGATCAATTTTCAAAACAACTCTCCGTTCGGCAGGATGACAGATGTTACGAATAAATATTATGAATTACGCAACAACAAAAATTGGTAAGTCGTCACGTAAACATCGTCACGACAATTAATGACGACGTCGATGTCGAAAATGTAAGAGTAAAGAAAAGTTAAGCAATACACTTTATTCTCATCAACAAGACACTCATAACTATCATCATCATCATCATCATTATCACCATCACTGTCGCTACCATTAGCACCATCACCATCATCATCACTACCGTTACCAACGTCGCCATCATCATCACTACCATTACCACTATCACCACCATTATCGTAATCATCATCACTCCATTTATAACAACGTGCGATCGACACGAGCAACTCACTCGGGTGTCTGCCCCTCCTGCCCGACCCGCACATCCGTTCCACGATCCTCTGGCCCTCGTTCTCCATGGCGTCGATGGGGGCCTTCATGATCTTCTTCTTGACCAGGTTCTGCTCTTCGAGGGCCAGCTTGGCGGAGTTGAGGTCGTCCGGGAGGTTGCCAGTGGTCAGGGACTCCTTGAGGAGGTCGAGTTTGGAGAGGAGGTCATACACTCGATGGTAGTAGTCTTCGAGCATCTGACAGTTAGAAATTAAAAAGCAATGAGTCACTGTAATAATGATTTGTTAATTCATCTGCTATTAATTATTTGACTAATAATCATTATAACTAATTGTTTGTTAACGACTTGTTAAATCACTTACGTTAATAACTGTTTGGCTATTTGTCTATTTTAATTATTAACCAGGTTCACAAAATTAGTGATGGAAAAGACAATTGGAATTGATATGAGTGTGCTAATGAAACATAATACATCTGATATCGTGATTAACAACATTATCACTGCCACAACAATCGTCATCATCATCATCGTCGTCGTCGTCGTCATCATCACCACCACCACCGTCATCATCATCATCATCATCACTACCACAAGGATGAATAGAGCCCGTTGATTCACCTAGAAGTCTTTATGCATGAACCATGTAATCATCACGCTGCTTGAGGAAGCATTCAAGGGTAAAACGCAGGTGATTCATCACCACCACCACCATCATCATCATCATCATCATTACTACTACCATCATAATCACCACCATTATTACTATCATCACCACCACCATTATTACTATTATCATCATCATCATCATCATCATCGTCGTCATCGTCGTCATCATAATTACTACCATCATCACCATCATCATAATTACTACCATATCACCATGATTACTACCACCATCATCATCACCATGGCCCTTATCAACTCCTACAGCATGAAGAAGCTCATTAAGGTCAGTCACTGAAAGGATTATCAGAGGAATCCAACCAACCACAAGCTGCTGATGACGACGACGATGACGATGATAATGGTGACGACGACGACGACGACGACGACTATGACGATCATGATGAAGGCGATGATGAGGATGGTCATCATGATCATGAGAAATGTTGCTTGGTAGAAACTTTCATTTTGTAACCAATAACAACAACAACAACAACAACAACAACAATAATAATAATTATAAGAATTATTATTTGTTCCCGTTATTACTAATTCAATTGCACAACGTGACAGTGTAATCATCTTCAATATTAATCATTTAATTATCATTGGCATCGTCAATAATTATACCATAACAACAACCACAATAGCAACAGTTGTCGTTAATTTATTATTATTATTAGTAGTAGTAGTAGTAGTAGTATTATTATTACTATTACTTTAATTATATGCTTGTAATATATTATAATAAGAACTACAACAATATTAATAATAATCATAACAACAACAACAACAATAATAATCATAATCATAATAACAACAACAACAATAATAATAATCATAATAACAACAACAACAATAATCATAATAACAACAACAATAATAATAATAATAACAATAACAAC
>MPNW01000856.1:3220-35601 GCA_011800805.1 Hirudo medicinalis
TTTCTGATCGATCCACTCCCCATAACAATGAGATCCTCATAGGTTCCTTCATTGGATGGTTTGTATGTCCAAAGAAGGGAATCAAAGTTGCAGGAGTTGTTGCATGCAACAGTAACATTCGTTCGTTTCAGCACAATTGTTGTTATATCAGGTAATATCACAGCATTAATCCGCAAGCTATTCTCACTATTTGTAGCTGCAGCAGAAATTTCAATATCTTCAAATAAATATGCATTTTTGATGTTTTAGTTTCATGTAAACTTTAATAATAATTCATCTGAAAACCGATTTCAATAATTTAAGGATTGCGAGATAATAACATTATTTGTGGTAGACGAAATCTTAATGACACCAACATGTCCTCAATTTCTAGTCAGCAATGTCTAAGCGTCAAGCTAAGTCATTGTCGATTGCTTCATAAAATTATTGACTAACCTTGCACGAGAAGCAAAATAGCAAAACTAATAAATATCTTTAACATTGGTTTGATGCGAAATCCGAAATACTATAAAAATCGAGAGTGTACGAAGCTTTTTAATTATTTACATTTAAACATTCCCCCAAAGTTAAATACTTTCAATTTTTTTCACAAATAAACTATTTAATATTATTTATAGTCACGTTTTCATTTTTATTACTTCCAATAAACACTCAGATATTTCATTCGACAGTGCAGATCAAGAAATAGCGATAATCAAGAATACCTATAAATTATACAAAACAAAAGGTTTTTATTATTTACTATTAACCTATAATTGATTAGCGTATTTAAGCTGCTTTGAATAATATGATGAATGACTGGTAGGCCACTTGTTAATGCCGACTTAGACGAGAAACGAAATATAACACCTACTCTCTCGAGAATATGGGTTTAGTGCACTTACTCAATAAATTCTCTCTGGATTATCCTCTTTGAACTCTGGAAATTCTCTTTGCCTTAAGAAAATTATATTTAAATAACACGTTTTTATTTGCTTTTTTTAAAACTTTATCACTTTGTTTATTGAGCACTTGATGAAATAGTTTCTAGGTGACAAAACTATCTTTTTTTTTCTAGAGAACCTAATTATGTTATTAGTTATTAGTTATTCTGAACATGGATTGAAAGAGTAAAAAAATCGATTTTTTCGTGAGAGATGCAAGATATTTTATCGTGGTTAGCAACAGCTAACTGCCCTGAGGTAATTCAATTAACTTGTGTATTAATAGTAGCGCAGGTTGGCCGCATGGGTTACGTTCCTGCATGCGGCGATAACAGTCGCAATGTATCGTGTTCGAAACCAGCCTGCACTGCCGCAAGCTCCTTTGAGAAGGAGCTCTTTATAAATGGTTAACACAAATCGCCTCTGATGCTATGCATCTAGCGCTTTATAAATGAACTATATTTACTTTTACATTTACAATAGTAAATTTCTCTTTTCTGCAATTTGTTAATTAGATGGTTTTAAATTAATAATTTCTTAAATAGAATCTTAACCTCGGAACGATGTGGAAAAGTCGCACTTGTTCAAAATGTACCCCTGAACTTTGTTTCACAACTTTTTATAACTTAACTTAATCCAAAAAGCTCGTCCAAGAACTTAAAAATGTGTTAGTCATAACTAATGTGAACAATGGAGGACAATTCCATTTAATTATTCCATCATGAAAAAATTCAAAATTATTGAAAACGATGTAAATATATTATAAGTGACATCATTGCACAGTAATATTTACAAGCGCTGTACATAAAAAGATATTTTGTTTGATGTTGCTACTGATATTAATTCACAGTTATGTCTTAATTTTCAACTTTATTTTCAACTAGAACACCTGGGCTAATTAAAATTAAAAAATGGTAAAAAATCAATTGAAATAATATTAAGCTTAAATAACAATAACGTTAATTTTTAAATTATTTCATGATTGATTGTAATGATCGGATTAATTTTTTAAATTTTAAACACTTTCAGTATTAGTAATAACGTTAGTATAAATTAATGTTATTTCGTATTATTATTTAATATAAACACTACTCTATAATCTGAACGTAGTTATCACAGTTGGTCACAACTGGAGGATCATCGATAGTTTCGTAAGTGCCGTCATCTAAAACTTCGTATCTTTCAATGTCTTTGGACAGTTCGCCTTCCATGATTTGAACGTAACTTTCAATCACAGGAACCTCCGGCAGGACTCTCCTTTGAGAATTATCAGCTGAAGAGAATGATTGAATGAATTTTAAAGCGGCATCGTAATAAATTGAAAATAATTGTTATAACTGCAAATAGTTTAGTATTTTAAAATAAAAAAAACAAAAACAAAACTTTTTTAAATAAACAGAATCTTTGGTCGAAACTTTAATTCGTAATATTTTTGAATAATTACCAAAACATAGCTTTGAGTACTTTTTAAGAACAATCAGAAACAAGACTACAACAACACCAGCAACAATTACAGTTCCAGTGATGCTTGCTGGTAGCGCTAGGTCAGTTGCATCTGTAAATGTTTTCTTCGGTTCAGACACATTTCCTGTCAACAAAATTATAATTAATTTGTTGTAAAAGGGTATAGTAGTTCGTGAATGTGATCGCCGCAAAATGTTTGCAGTCAGAAGAAGGTTGATACAAGAAATGTCAAGCGAATGAATGAATAAATTAAGATAAAATATTACTTTATTACAGTGTTTCCTAACTACAATTAAGTTTAGCTGTGAAGATTAGACGAAAATAACCATCATTTAGTAACTTCAAGTGATAGCACCTCTTCTTAATAATACAAAATTATGAAAATCTAAGATAGGGGAGACACATATGATGCTGTACTTAAAAAAGAGGTGTCACGCAGGAACACTTGCATATTAATAACAGCAGTAAAGCTTACTTTTGTAGAATGCGAATGGAATCTGACCAAATTCGTACTGGATGTGGTTATTGTGTGGTAAAGAAGAGCAGCTGAAGGCAATTGATAAGTTCAAATAAGTTTCGATTCTCAAATCAGCACCAGGTCTGAAATGGATCCATGCATGTTTATCATCCATGCCAACTTCGAAATCATCACCAGGTATCGTTAAATCTCTGTATCCTGTGAGGTCTGTCCAAATAGGAGTAACATTACATGATTCATCTGCTGAATATTGGAAAGAACATGTGATGGTGACTGAGTCATTCCGTTTGAAAAAGGTTATTCCAGAAGTATGAGGTTCTGGTTTAAGAGAACAGCCATTGCTGGGATCTATGTTTGAAAATAAAATGTGAATATGAAAATTCTTGACAAGATGAATTAATCACATTTGCTGGTAATTCATCACATGGTATGCATCACATACGTGTTTTCTCACCTATGACAATGAGATTCGCTTTAGTGATTTCCAGAGAATCATTCCAGCAGCTAAATATTCCGGCAGTTTCAAATCGGATGTTGAATAGAAACAAACTGTATTTGCAATGTACGTGGTCTACGGCGATATTACCCCACGGATCAATTTTTGCATGATTTTGAATTTTGATCACTTCATATCCTTTGGCGATATCTTTATGAATTTCATTTCGTGGCTTGTAAGTCCATTCCAGAAAATCAATATTACAAGAATAACATTCGAGCACAACATCTGCTCCTGTCCTAGCTATTTTTACTAATGTTTCTGGATTATTGCTTCTGTTAGTTAGAGTCTTTGTCGAATAAACTGGACTTTCTGCAGCTGCCAAGTAAGCAAAAAATAAATTTAATGTAATTTAATTAAGTAAATTTTTAAAGGTGGATTTTTCTTCTGCTAGATTTTTTTGTTTAATAAAACTTAACTGAAGCAACTGAAATTATGTCTGCAAACTAAATAACTGAATATCTAATTTCATCAAGTTTTTACTTATAATTCAAGAGTTCAAGTTAATTCCCATTAATTAATATCATGTTCTAACCACGTAGTAATGACAAACTTGAGCACAAATAGCCTAAAATCATCTTTGAATTGTAAGTATTTTGTAAAACAAAATATTGCCAAATAAATGATGTAACATTCACAATTCTTGGATTACGCATTTACTTTTATTACATTTCTTAATTTTAAGAAAAATGCTTCTCTATGAAAGTATAATTTATTTACAACTGCCTAAGCAACTGAGGTAAAAATGAAACAGGCAGTAACGAAATAACATCAATTACGATTAATGATCATTCGCATAATTACAATTCGGTACAGCTTGCACGGTTTCATGAATGAACCAAAAATAACGAATAAAAAATAAAGAATTCTATAATGAAAAACTAATAAGCAGTTTAAAAAAGTTACAGTTCTATTGCACTAAATTCTGGAGAAGTTTCATAATTTTTAAAAAGTTAAGAAATACTTTCATTGGCTCAAACATCCGTATTACCGTCAGTGTAACCTACGATTCCAACCCCGGATTTATAGTTTTAAAGTATTAATAATGGTTGGCTCCAACTTTGGAGTTCATAACTCTATTTCTTTGCTTCCCATGCAACAAATTTAGTGCGTTCTAACCATCTACTTCGATACGAGAATATTGTGGGAAAGAGGTCGAATATCTTTAATAATCCGGACAAAAATGAAATAGATATTACTACGACAAAATATGGCCATTATATAATTGTTCTGATAATTCGATAATAACGTATATAAACACCCACTGACAAATTGATTAGTTTTATTACTCTGAAATCAGATTATAAGTTCTAGCTGTTGCTATCTTCCTCGTCGATGATTTCATAAGTTCCATCGTCTAAAGTCTCATATCTTCCGATTAGAATATTGTTTTTTCTTGGTAGATCGTTCCTGATCCCGATATATCCATCAACCATCGGAATTTCTGGAAGGGCTTTTGACAATGCACTACCTTCATTTCTTTTTGTCTTTGGGCTATTTGCTGGCAAAGCATATTTTATTTATAGCATTATTTAATTAAAATTTTGTTGTTATAAAATAACATTTTCTAGGTTGAACTTTAGGAAACTAAATGTGAAAATAATTTGAGATAACAATGTTAAGAATGCAAAACTCATCCCTTTAGCAAAGGCTTTAACCTATCCATGACTAATCAATTTTTTAAATTCCAATTTTAAGCAATTTACCGAAACACAACTTGGAATACTTTTTTAGGCATACTAAAAGCAGGACAAACATCACAACGACTGATGCTGAGGATATACCGGAAATTAAAGCTAGATTAAAGTCAATATTATTTTCTTCCTTGGTTTCAGAATTGTTGACTACTGAAAAAATTGTATATTTAAATGCTTTTGGTTGCATATCATTGAAATACGTACATCCAAACACATCCAGATAATCAATTGAAGATTAGTTGTGAAATAGTCGAAAAGAACTTAAAGCGGTAACATAAACACCGCGATTTATTAATATATTACGTTATCACGATATTCATGCAAAATAAGTCGAATACTAATTAAAACATATAATGGATCAATACTGATGTATGTGCTTAACCAAATAACATTAAGAAATAGAGAAAAATTTAATTTACTTACTAATATTTTCTTCGTAAAAAATTACAAAAGGTACATGACCGAAATCATATCGTCCTTGTTGTCGAGCATCCAAACTATTGTTGGAAAAAGATGAGCAATTGAAAGCAAATGATAGATTGAAGTGCGTTCCATTTTCTACATCAGCACCAGGACTGAAATAAAGCCATGCATGGTTGTCATCCATGTCAACTTCGAAATCATCACCAGGTATCGTTAAATTTCTGTATCTCGTGAGGTCTGTCCAAATAGAAGTAGCAATACACGATTCATCTGATGAATATTTTAGGAAGCATTTGATGGAGACAGGATCACTTTGTTTGATAAAGATGATTGAAGAAGCTGATTTAGTTGGTGTGGCCATGCACGAGATGTTACTAGCTATTGATTCAAAATTTAACAACTGGAGTCACTTAAAAATTATAAATTATTGATGATTCATGTACATTACACTTGCTTACTCATGACGATGAGATTTGTTTTTCTAAGTTCGACCGAACCTTCCCAACAGCTGAATAATCCAGCAGCTTCAATGTGGATGTTAGTGAGATACAAATGGTAAATGCATTGTAAACTGTTTATCGTGACATTAGTCCACAGCTCGGTAATACCATGGATTTTGTTTTTTATTATTCCAATCCCTTTTGCGATGTCTTCATAGTTGCCATTACGTGACTTGTATGTCCATTGTAGAGAAGTAAAGTTGCAAGAGTGGCATTCAACGGAATCATCTGTTCCTGCCATAACAATTCTTGTTATTCTCTCTACTGGTTTAGTAATGGGTGGCATTGCACTAACGTGACCCGGCAGAGCTAAGAAAATTTAATTTGAATCATCTGTAATAATCAAATATATTCTTTTTTAATTCAAACTAATGTGTATATTCTATATTTAAGAATTGCAAATGTACTGTCTTTTATCTGATGTGCAAGGCAATCATTTTAATGTTACCAGAACACCTTCTACTAACCCCTCTGTAAAAATGAGAGAGTAGACCACAGATAAATAAGAATCATGTTTAATATCGATATAATCCGTTTATCCTTTAGTGAAACTTTTGTTTTGTTTGATTACTTGATTTTGGAGCTTCTGTGTCTACATTAATTTTCTTACTGCGAAATAATGAAACTCTAATCATCCGCTCTAATGAGAAGCAGCTTTCTTAGCCTCATCAAAACTTCTTAGCAGTTTACATCCTATAATTGAATTGTGATATTAATGTATCATGCATAATGCTTAATATATCATACTTCTTTCTTTTTGGTTTTTATATACATTTATAAGTCTTTATTTAAAATTGTAAAACGTTGTGAACTCCAGCAATATTTTTTCATATTTAAAATCTATTTTATTCTTAATTTAGATTGATATATTTTGGTGGAGGAGATGCAAATTTCGTCGATGCTATTGCGGCTTTATATATATAATATCTTTAAATTAAATAAGTTTTAGATTAACACCAATCTTCCTATATACAGTGCTTTGCATAAATTTGGCCCAGGTTCAAGAATCACATAATTTGAACAGTTATCTATTACATTACTGCTGATTTTTGACCCAAATATCATTTATATCATTCACAAAATCGTATTTAATTAATATATAGTAAAATATAGCATTATATATTTTTAACCAAAAATGGCCTACGAAAATTCTGTACATACAAAGTTATCGTCAAAAACGTAACTGGGCCAAATTTATGCAACGCACTGTATTTTCATAAGCCATTTTTTCATACAATTTACTGAAACACCTTCGCTTTACATAGTTATCAATTTCATTGAACTCAGACAAATATTTCTTGCGAATTCCGAGAAAAACTGGAAATACCCAAAATTACATGTAGGAATAAGAAACTCTTGTTAGCACAAATTTTCATATTTATTAAAATCAAACCTTTAAATTATTATTTACATGAAAGTCAATAATGTATCTTATCTCCTTTCTTAATAATTAGCTCTTGAACTCTATTTTTTAATGAATCCAGGAAAGGTTTTAAGCTCTTTTCATCCAGTTTCTTCCAGGCCTTATTCAAAGCATCTTTCAGTTCCTGAACACTGAAATATTGCTTCCCATTGGAGTATACCTCCCTAGCAAGCAGTCCCCAAACGTTTTCAATGGGGTTCAAGTCTGGGGAGCGAGCTGGCCACTTCAGAACCTTCAAATTCCTCTCCTGGTCAGTCTTGATGTTTATAGCGGGGAATTGTCATGTTGAAAAATGACTGCATCATCTCCAAATTTGTCACACAGCGGAAAGAGATACTGGTCCAGTGTTTCAATACAATTATTTTAGTGAGTTCTGCTTCCCCTCCAAGAAGACGAGTTCAGATGAACCACGAGAGGAAATGGCAGCCCAAACCATCAATGAACCACCTCCGAAATTTCTGTTAAAAAATGTTTTTTGGGGCCCTCTGACATCGTAGCAATAATATTTATAGCCATCTGAAAAAAATAACAGAGTCGCAGTTCATCTCCAAACTCACCATCTCTTTTGCCCAGTTTAACCGGATCTTCATATGAGCCTCCGTTAGAAGTGGTTGGTGCCACGCTTAACAAACTTCAGGAAACTACTCCTCTGAAGGCATCTGAATATATATATGTATATGTGTGTATGTGTGCTATGTACTAAATGTATATTCGTTAGATGTATTTTCGTAGTTGAGAAAATGCCTTGAGACATGTCGTTCATTATTGGGAAGCTTCTTAAAAGTATTTAATGTATATCAGAGAACCAGTTAAACAAGTTTATTCTCAAATATTGCATTATTTTAATTATTGTTTTCTTAATTTCTTATTCGTTTTAATTCGTGAAGATAAGTCCGTTTTAGTACAAATCCAATTGGTATATCAATTTATCCGAACAAATCTGTTGAAATTCTGTATGTTAATGAATAGTACGTATAGAAAAATCGGGAAAAAAAGATCGGAAAGCTTAAAATGATACTTCGATGATAAAAGTTATGTAACATAAGATACATTTACATCTACCTAAACTGTGCGAACTTTAAAAAGCAACTGTCAAACACGATGAGAAAAGTCTTTTTTTTATTGCCCCTAATTACATCATTCGAAAATAGGATTATTCCAAATACGAAATCATCACACAAAACGATCAAAGAAAATTTATTAACTTTCTGGAATGAGTTTAAGCCAAATTAAGCAAAAATTTCATACGTTATCCGTTACTAAATTGCATATTTGTAATTGAGTAACATTAGATGTCACCACAGCAGAATCTCTGATAATGTCATAGCCTTCGTCCTGCAAGTCCTCGTAAATTCTAATACCTTTATGGCAAAATTCTTTTTTGATTCTCAGGTATCGATTACTCGTTATTGTCTCCGGCAGTTCTTTTGGCAATTCATATCTTTCCATATTCCTCCTTTCAAGGTTTTGAGTTGCTGTAAAAAGTTTTTAACTTGATATATTAAAAATCACAATAATATCATTGAGAAATACCAATTTATGGTTTTAGGCAAAAGGTGAATTTGATTAAGAAAAAATAAACAGCAATAAAAAAAAATTATGATACTTGTGATACTAATTTTCAAATTAATTTTTCATGAACCTTGTAGACGTTCAAAATGTCGTAATTAAAAATGTCCCCTCAATATTTAATAATTACCGAAACACAACTTTTTTTGTTTTTTCAAGAGAATAATTGCCACAACTATAATTGGGACTGCAGTTAAACCTGACAAGAGTGCATAGGTTAACGCACTCGTCATTCTTCCTGTTGATAAACAGTGTTTTGTTTTGTTATTTAATTTAAATTTCCTCTTATAAATAAAAAAAAGCAAGCAGTCTTACTTTCAACAGTAAATATAAACTCTAGAGTTCCGAAATCGTACAGCCCCTGCTGTCGAGCCTCCAGACTGTTGTTTGAGAAAGATGAACAATTGAAGGTAAAGGATAGATTGAAGTGAGTTCCATTTGCTACATCAGCACCAGGTTTGAAATAGATCCATGCATATTTGTCATCCATTTTAACCTCAAAATCGTCATCAGGTATCGTGAAATCTCTGTATCCTGTGAGGTCTGTCCAAATGGGAGTAACAATACATGATTCATCTGACGAATATTTTAAGGTACAATTGATGATGGCAGAATCACTTCCTGCAAGAAAAATGTTTCCATATTGCGAGGGTTTTGAAGTCGCCTCGCATTTGATATCATCATCTGATTTAATAGAAAAAATCGCAATTAATATATTTAAAGTTTAAAGTTATTAGCATGCAATCAATTATTTAAAATATTGCAAAAAAAAAACTTCCTCACTTATTACAATGAGATTAGTTTTTCTTAGTTCAAAAGAGCCTTTCCAACAGCTGAATAATCCAGCAGCCTCAACCTCAATGGCTTGGAGAAGCAAGCTGTAAGTACAGGCCGTATAGTTAATTGCAAGTTTACACCATCCATCTTTTTGCCCGTGTATTGTAGTTCTTATCATGTCCTCTCCTTTGGCCACATCTTTGTAATTCGAATTGCGTGACTTGTACGTCCACTGCAGGGAAGGGATTTCGCAGCAAAAACAGTCAACCGTCACATCGGTATCTGTGTTAACGATCCTTGTTAATATCTCTGTCGGTATATTATCCTGAGCACCAGGGCTCTCTGTACTCTGTAAAGCTATTATTATAAAATATGAATGTTTTGCAATTTAATTTTTCCTTGCACTCTTTAGTTTGGTTAAGTTAAAACTTTACCAACCTCTTAGCAATGGCATAACAAAACTGAAATAAGTCAATATTCTCAGCATTTTAATATGTTAATTGGACTAATAAACCAGGATCTCAGATTTATAATTAGCTTACAATATTCTTAAGATATTGAAATTCTTAAATTTATGATTTAGAAACACAAAACTCTTTCGCTTCTTATCGATATTAACATGCTAACTAACCGGCAGAAGAGTGGCGAACCATTAATGAGGAGTTGCGTTTTCAGCGTCAACAGAACTTCCTCGTGCTTCATTTAGTAATTAATTTGTGAATAATTCTGGAAAAAGTGTTGTGATTAATAACGCCAATCAATAACCAGGAATTAAAAACGATGTGTGAACATGTCAAATAAATGAAATTTTCAATTTCTCGATAAAGAGGAATACAATCAAGCACATTAAAAGCAATATAGCAATCAAACTTCATCATTAGGTTCCTAATTAGGATGGAAATACTTTTTCCAATTTTGCAAAATTAATTTACAATTTAAATCATTTTGAACTAATATTATTTTAATATACTACAATTACCACACTATAAATTTGAAATGCGTTATTCTAAACTTTTAAAATAGTTTTCAATTCGCCAGTTTTCCCTAAAATACTTTTTTCAACATTGTTACAGAAAATTTTATTTTTATTTCTTCACTTAAAATTACATCTAAGGATGAGTGAGTTTGTGCAAATAATTCAAATTAATTGTTTGTTTTTAGATGAACAGTAAATAATAGCTTTTTAAAAAAATCAGAAAACCCTCAGAACTTAAAGCCATCAAGTCTAAGAGAAATCCGCTCGAAAATCGCAGCCGTAGATTTTGATAAAAGTTTAAATAAGTTCCGTACGTACATTAAAACAGTTTACAATTTGTAACCAATGGTAATGGTGCCACATGTTTACATGACTGCGTGATGCGCTTGATTTCAATTCATCAATCTACCTTTACACCTCATTTTTGGATCTCATCAGGTTCTTTGAGGACAATTTTCTAAAATCTAAGGCTATGATTTTCAGAATAATATTTAAAATTGTTGATAATATACTCAATTGTAGACTAGATTTTGTGAAGTGAGTGATTGACTGGTTAATTGAATTTATAAAAAAAGTAATTTTCTTATTTATTTTTATATTTATAAATGAATAGAGCTATAATCTTGGACATTTCTTTGGGAACAAATCAATACAAGCCATTTTTATTTTGCAGGAGATTTGTAACTTAAAATATCTTTCTATGGCGTACAAATAAATACATTTCTGCTGTGAAAGCGGCATCCCCTTCCATAAAATCATTATACACTCCTCCCTGAAATTAAAATTTTGTTTGAAGAAATTAAATTGCGACGGCAAACTCTGTAGAATCTCGGAAATAGAAATTTAGTTATCGGTTTTTACATTTAAGGCAACACAAATTAATGCTTAATTCAAGTCTTGATGGATAGAGCTGCCGTTAGCTGGCTTGAGAAAAATTTGCTTAAAACTAATGGCGATCAGGATGGCGATCCAATGACTATGATTCATTTAACGCGACAGTAATAAAAAAATACAAATCGAAATTTAAAGGATATAATAACTTCATTTAAATAATGCACAAACACCCAAAGACTTATTATAAAAAGTAACGTAAAAAAAGACTTATGATGATGAGTAGGTTCATTTCTTTAAGAATTACTGGGAGCATTTTAATTATTTCCTAAGCAATCGTTTATAACATCATATTTATTGTCCTCGAGTCCAAAGCTAAACTCTTTCACGATTTCAGATTGTTCACTCGAAAGTGGAATGATTGGCAGAGTTTTACCCAGAACAGTGACATCATTTTCCACTTGAATTTCATTCCCTGTTTTGAAGCAAAATAATTGTTATTTTATTATTGATAACATGTTAATGCTATCTTTGCTGAAAAACAAAAAATACAATGCGATGAGTTAGTATGTTCCAGTATCAGCTTCAATAGACGTGCAGCATATTTCAGGAATCGGTGTTGGTTTTCATGATAAGTCGAGTTGAGTTTGAAAAAGTTATCTGGGCATAAGGCTGAAAAGGTTTCAAGTTGCATAATGCTATTAGTAGATGAATATTTAGCAACCATTTCCTAACGTACGCCAAGAAAACCATTTTGTTTGTCAGACCGACCATTTTAATGGTCTCCATTATGTCTGATCTGAGTTGATTCAGAGTTGAGAGTACATCTCATTAGAAATTAATTTTCATTCGCATCGCCCTTCGCTTGACGACAGTAATATGGAATAGAGTACCGCATTTCATAAACTATACCAATACATAAAGTTCACCATCAATTCTGGACATTCCCCTTCGCTGAAACATACTCCATCCCATTCAATCTAACTCGGATGATTGATCAATGCAAATAATTTATTAATACTAACAATTTATTTAAACTGCTACTTTTAACCAAAAACAATTACCGAAGAATATATTGCAAAACTTCCAAATGAACAGAAGAAGCAGGGTAATAGCCTTAATTGCTACGGCCGTTCCAAAACCAATCTTAAGTAGGTGATTGACCTCTGTCCCACTGGCGTCACGGGTCACTTCATTCACTAATAAATAAAATTAATGTATGCTAATGTACGAAGTTTACATTTTAAATAACATTTTAATTTAAACTCTTCCTGCAAAAAAATTAATTTCGTTATCCTTAAAAAGATTAATTTGTTTATTACATATATATTATATATTCAATAAATTCTGGGCAGAAAAAATAAGAAATAAAATTCTTCTTTATTATGATAAGATTTGTTTTGCTTATTTCAATCGGACCATATATTCCAACAGGTTAATACTCCAGCAGCATTAAATTGGATATTAGGGAAAAACAAATTGTACGTGCAGTTTGAGCTTATTAGTTTGAAAGATGATTGAAAGGCTACTCTAATCGATGGATTTTCATCAATAAAAACAAATACACTTTTATGACTCACTGGTCTACTTGAGACTGAACATCGACATCCCGACCTAAGACGTGTTTGTGCTCGTTACAACAACCTGTGAAATAACAGTTCCATGTTTTACGAGCTTATTTCACAACTGAGACATGTATCAAGGGGGACATTTAAATAAATCTTCATTATGCTTCTTGGCTTTGTTTGAAGCGACATCTTTATTCAGAAGAAGTAAAATAGATTGAGAATTAGTCTTTGGTTCATGCCTAAAGCAAAGCTGAATGAAATTCCAGAATACAAATTATTCCACCAACAACATATCTGAGTCCTCGATGAAATTGGCCACAGGAAACTTCCATCAAAATCAGATCTCAAACAAATTGAGATTTATTGACAATAAAATGAAAAAATAACAAATAAGTTTTTTAAAATAAAATAACAGACTAAAAGCTATGCATGATCACATTAAAATTAATTCCAAGCAGTGAATCCAAACTACTTAATGAAGTCAGCTTTGTAAAATGCAAAACTTTGGTTGGTAATCTGAATTTAAGACGAAATACTTTTTCACATTTGCAACAGCAAAATCATGATTTCATCATAACGCATTTAGTTTCACTTAAATTTGCAATTACACGAACCAACTTGTGAATTGTATGGTATTACATCATAATGACAAGGATAAAACATTCTAATGTGGGAACATTTACAGTAGTCACCAAACGGACTGAAACATTAAAAATATATACTTTTACTTTGAAAAATAAACATTAAAAACTGATGAAGAGTTACATCAGTTGCTGGCCATCCACAACTCAGCACCTGGGACTCATGTCTTTCAACTTGTAGCAAACAAGGAAGGACTTGTTTGAACTTCCTAATATGACTATTCGCTCCTTGGGCCTGAAGCAGAAGCAGTGATGGGAAGATCCCAACTTTGCCTCCACATTGAAAAGGGTCAGATCAGGGTTCAAGTGCACCAGTTGACCTTTCTTGCCAAGGATGAGAATGCCTCCTTGTGACTCATCACAAGTCATGTTGTTGGTGACAAACTTATCTCCATTGCCTTGAGAAAGATCCTTGAGGTCGTAAGTGTTGTAGACAAGGCTTGTCTCCAGGTTGATCTGTGATACTTTGTAGGATTCAAACTCTCCGCCAGTACTCAGGTATTTTCCAGATCCATAGAGAAGATATAATCTCTCAGAGCACGAAGAGGAAGAGGATGCATCATCTCTAATCCTGACCGTGGTAACGCAAAGAGGCAGCACAACGTCTTTGTTGGTTGTTATGATGTACTTCTTCTCCCAAGTCTCCAGCTCATTCACCGAACCTCGAGAATCTTTAGAGGCTGATGAATCGTAGATCTCAATGTGCATCTTCTTGTCTCGTTTCAGGATGACCACGATTGTATTGGGCTTAGAATGGACCAACGCAATACCGGCAGGATTGCCATCAAGTCTACCCCTGGAAACCTTGTTGCCCTCTTTAACCATGGGGAAAATCCTGCAACAATCATGGGTGTATTTGGATCAATAGCAAAATATACAAGAGTTGGCTACAAATGAGAAAAATTAGAGTCAGCATCATCAATACTGTGGAACTTAATGGCTTTATTTCCAGGCAACACATGCTCCACATGATATGATTTCCACATAACTCCAAAGCACATCATGGATTCAGCATCTGCAAACCACACTTGTGGACAAACCTGTAAACAATATTTTTCTCTGAATAGTCACTGATGTAGAGAGACTTGCTGTCGGGGCAGACCACCAAGGCTTGAGGATTGGTCAACTCCCCAACAATCACCTCCTCTGGTATCATGCGATTGTAGGGAGGGGAGTCAATGAACATGAAGAGCTTGTTGGAGCCTTTCGTCACACAATAGATTCGATCGCCAAGATGACCGACGCCCATAACCGGACCCCTGGCATCATTTAGTAATATCTTCTGCCCTATTTGCGCTACCTGGTCTGTTGAGTAATTACCAATTGCGTTAGTAAATAATTACAACTTAGAGTTGTATATAACCATACAATTAAATATAAGAACATTGACAACGCTCACAATTTAGTGCTTTAATAATGAAACACTAAAAAGAACTAATAATTACTTTTATCGCCCTCTTCCTGGATTGTTTGGAAATCGAGCGAACCCTTGCCCGAAGTTCCTCTCTTGAATGGCACCTTTCTTCCACTCGTGCTGACCCCTCCCCCATTGTGCGACTGGCCAGAGAGACTCGGCTTATCGGTCGAATGACCCGAGATTGGTATAGGCGTGGCTGCAGGGTGGTTTTGGGCAGTGCCCGACAGCAGAGGTTCATTGGATGTCACCACATCTTTTAGCTCTTTATTTCCCACATCCTTCTTTTTTTTGGCAGCAGCTTTCCTGCACAAAGAAACAAAATTTATAAAACAATTCAAAAGATAGTCTGCTGAACAAAGTGCAACTTAATGAGTGACATAAGTAGTTTCCATGACAATCACACAGTTATTACCAATTAATATCTCCATTATCTCCAGTATGAAGACAGAATAATTTTATGTTAAAGGTCACCAAGCTAATTGCATCAATGAATTGTTGAGAGTGATGGTGTAACATTGGATTGTAACAATCACAAACTAAATATTGACAAAAGTCAGCTTTTTAACCTTCTTTTGAACAAAATTATCCCCACAACTGGAAGGACCACTAAGAACAGGAGACACAAGGCAACAACAATTGCAACTGACAAAACAAAAAGGTACATTTGATATTCTGATGGTTAATGTCATCAAAATGAACAAAATATTAATTTTAAAATATAAATTTCAGTGAAAACCTATAAAATGATGTATCATTAATTTCTGTTTACATTCTGTGTTTTTCAAAATTCCACTCATGCTTGTTATTCCACAGTCAAGAATCCCACTTTTAGAGAGATTTTGGTTTTAATGATAATTGTAAATTACATAAAAGAGTTTGTAGGAGTTTTGTTACCAATATTTGCATTAAATAAGAATGATCACCATCCTTACTCAGACTGCATAATCCACCCAGGGATCTATGGGACTTTTAAGCATAAATGACGACAGGGTTACTCACTTATTATAGGCATCTTGGAGGTGTTTGAGGATGCAGCCAATTCAAACTCATCTGCAAGAACTTTGCAATCACTAATTTCTCCAATGGTACATGTGGCTATACATCTGTAAACACCCTGCTCTTTGATATCTTTTGGCAAGAGTTCCTGATTCTCTATCTTCTCATTAGTGTTTGGAATGAACCATGCATAGCTGCATTGGAGTCCCTCATTGGTGTCTGCCTCACATTTCTTGGGCTTCTGAGGGTCACTCATCAGAGGAAGCTTTTTGGAGCGATTTCTGGCATCTGCAAGATGACATTTTAGACATCAATTATGTCTGTCCTCACTGACCCAAAAAAATGAAATAAAATATACATAATTAAATATTAAAAATACTTATTTGACGTAAATGAATTATTATTTATTAATAAAGTATTACTAATAAAACTAGTTAGTTAATTAAAACAAAGGACATCTGATTCAAATATTTTGAATTTAAATTTCAAGACGATATATTTGGCTAAAGTTGTGATAAATAGTTTTAACTCAATTTCAACAACACTTACAAGAGATGGTGCTCAACTTCAAAGTGCAGGGTAGAATTCGTTGGTCCTGCACCGAGCACTCAAAAGATTGGTCTACCATTTCTGCTGTTACTTCCTCTTGGAACTCCACAGTGATGTTCCTACCAGCTACTGGATTGCCTTTCTTATCTTGGTTTGAATGATTTTGATTCACATAAGTTCCATTCTTCCATCTTCTCCTCCACCTATTTGCAGGATGTTCATAAAATGTTATTGATTGCTGCTTAAAATTGGCGATGTTACGTCATCACCGATATCTTCACCTGACGGGAATGTTGCTCCAAGAACCATGGTATTCAAGGGTACACGTCTGCCTAAGATTCGTGGCTTTCACCCTTTTGCAATCACTCACTGCAATTGCCTCAAGATTGGAACCAATATTTGAATGACAACTGAGCCCTGTAAACAAGTTCGTTAATTTCACATACTTAGCATACTTATATTTCAAAATTTTCCATCCATTATGCTTTAATGAACAAATAAACCCAAACTTTTCGGAATTTGAATTACATTGCAATCCCATCGTTGTGGTCTATTTAGAAATCTAAATATGACCATATAAGAAGTTGCATAAAATTATTTTGTCTTAAAAGATAATTCGGATAATTGATAAAGAATCGGAAATGACTGCATTAGTTAGCAATGTAGTTTGAGAGATAAATGACAAATTCAATAATGAGTACCAACTTCCGACATTCAAGTTGTATTCAACCACAAGAGTGAAGGGGCTAGTAAGCGTATTTGCCTTGCAAAAATATTTTCCAGCATTTGCTCTAGAAACAGACTTCAGCTCCATGGAACAATGGCCTTTCATAGAGCAGTTGAAAGAATATTCCTCTCGGAACTCTTCCATGTTGTAAATCACTTGCTCAACACCTGAGTGATCCACAAATACCCACATAACTCTATCATGATGATCTGGAAGCTTACACTCCAAGTTCAGCGAATCTCCATCTAAGATTAACAGATTTATTTCTTGAGCATTGCTTTGTCTCAGTTCTGAAAGAGATGAAACATAGCATTACGCATGGGTAAGGCCAAAATATCATAATAACCTTACTAACCAACTATTAAAAGCAATAAACTTAACAACCATATCATTTTCGTAAATTTATCCTCCAAGTCATTAAAGTTCGCAAAGCCGAAAAAGACATTCAGACAAACGGAACAAGTCTGTTTTGCGGCCTCATTTAGACAGTGGGAATTCCATTTATGAATAATTATATTTCGACCTAATATAAAATTTTAAATAAACAACATCAACTGAATTAAATATAAATGAATATATATTATCTGGTTAAAAATAATAATTAAATTATTCATTCAAAATATTACTTCATCCGTCAAGATTGTCAGCCCAATTTAATTAAGGTGATTAAGCCTGCAAATGCATACATCCACAGGACATGACACGCAGAACAGGATCTCTTTCGAATAGAATCATTTCCTTGTAACTCATAACTGATTTCTGCGACAAGCTTCTGAAGTTTGATACCCAAATCTCCTTCTTTAAAATCGATCATGAGGGAAAAGTATTAGAGAAAATTTTTATGATAACTAATATTTATGTTGTTTACCATGTTTGTCGTTATGTGATTGGTTATATTGTGTTACATAGTTTAACGCTGGAAATCGTGTTACGACAATTTCTAGAAATTATCATAATTACGGCTTTCTAATTGCCAGTCATAAACGATTTAGTGTACATTCTCCCAGACTTCTGTAATTCTCTCTCTTTCTAAATTTCTCCCCTTTAACCATTTGACACTCAAGGCATATTTGAAAACATCCCTTTCGTCATCAAAACGCAGCATCAGCTCGATGCGAATCATGCTAAAGGATGCTTCCTAGTTTGGATTGAATTGTCGAACATTTAGATTCGTTTTGAATGCCCGAACTAAGGTTGGATTTGATGTTGAATTATATAATAGTTTTATTATAGATTTTGGGCAATTTTTAACATCAGCATTGAGGTGGAACCTTTAAATTCCGGGAAGCTGTTTTTGATATTACATACTTTATAGCTCGTTTAAAATTCAACAACTTATTTTAATACGAAGTTCTAGTTAAAGAATAATTATTTTTGTATTATTTTAGGTGACCCTTGCATTAATCATTCGGAATCTTGTAATAGGAAAATGGTTCTGGCTTGCGCAGTATATTTTATGGTGGTACTTTCCTGCTCTTGTTCGGACGGTTGGTTTTTATGGCCATTTTGTAATTGACACGATTAATACTGAAATAATTACTTTAAGAATTAGGAATTTAACTTAATTATTTAATTAAGAATTTAACTTTTTTGTTAGAGATTCAAACAAGACCAGAGAATGAAGTTCTCATGTTGGGCCAGCAATATGTCTGGCCATGTAAAATATTAGAGAACCAATATCCGGCCAAGACTGCCATACTGTGGACAAATGAGAGGCATGGCACTAACCCGATATATCCCGGTACTAAGGTACCTGATTCATTGAGTCACATATTTCAAGTCATTGAGCAGGAAACTCAAGAATTCAAAAAAAGAGATTTAAAGTTCCTCAATGTTTCACCCGAAGAGAACGACATCTACCATTGCACCCAGGGTTTGATCAATAGATACGGCTATTCTGCTAACATCATTGTGGCAGGTAGGTGCTTTGAGCTCACTCGGTTGTTAAATAATTTCAAGATTTTATACATGATTTAACAAATTTTGTTCCTTATTTTAAAATATTTTTATTTCGTAGAACCTGAATTTACAAAGTGCGATGTCTTTCCAATGAAAACCAGCGAACAGGGCTTTGTACTGGTGAGAGAAGGTGACACCTTCAAGATCACTTGCAACGTGAAATATCACTCACAAAGTAACTGCTATGCTGAGGGCTTGTGGCATGGCTCACAGAACAACGCTCTTGAAAACCAGGAGACTCAGTTTGAAAATCGATCTTTTACGGCCATCCTAAAAATCGACGAGAAGTTTATAAATGGCAGCAATTACAAGTTCTCAGTTAAATTCAAGTGTTTGAAGACTCAGAGAACTACGGCGGAATATTCCACGAAGGAACCAATATTTGAGACCAATTTCGTCACTCCTACATTTTATTTAAGAGGTAAATCATGTGATGTTCTTGGCTTCGTACTTTATTATTTATATTCATCAAATACAGAATACACCATCCTGAATTTCTCATGCAATGTAATACATTGTCTTTTATTTTTTATTTTCTTGACTTGCCATGCCAAGAAATATACATTAGTAAATTTGTAATTAATAAATCTAATTTTTTTCACTTAAATTAAATAACATTCATTCATTTTTCTTTTAGCAACTGAAACACCTGTGCATATAGAGAGCTCCATTTCCACTACGACTAAATTAGTTACTCCCCATCTTGGCGCTTCGGAATTGAATCCATCCAAAAGGGGTAACTCATCATTGAGATGGGATTAAATATGGCATAAGTTCATCTTATCCTAGTTTTAGTTAAATTTCTTAAGAATTAGTAACAAAAGCAATTATGCTTAACTAAGATTTAATTGGAAAGTTCCCAAAATTAATGTGATTAGAAGTCGAATTAAAGTCAGGAAGGAATTATTCATGATTACCATTTCGAAGCCTAGGAAATATATTATTCTTTAGTGGATTATAACATTATAACATTATTATTATTGTACCTGATCAAAATTAAATGAATGCGATACAACATAAACTGATCTTGTTAAGATCAACATTTCCAGGTTTCACACAAAGAAAGGCTAAAGAATATAAAAATTAGCGAATATTTATATTTTTCATAAAAATTCGAATATTTCAAAGAGTTAGTTATATTTAATGGATAAAAGTTATTGCAAAACATAGTCAATATGTTTAAATTACTATATTATTCTCATGCATTAGCAAACAATCATGAGAGTCAGTCGTCAACAATCACCTTTGTTTTTGCGGGGATCCTGGCCTTTTTCGCCATATTGGTCATAGTCCTGGTGAGCCTCTTTCTTGTCAAGTATCGCAAGAGGACTAGCGACGATTCGCGTAGGTATCTACATAGAATTTATTAACCAGTTAGTTGACTTATATTTATATTGGTGTAAATTGTTGTTATTATTATTACTATTATTATTATTATTATTATTATTATTATTATTATTATTATTATTATTATTATTATTATTATTGTTATTATTATTATTATTAATGTTGTTGTTGTCATTATTATTATTNTATCGTTATCGTTATCGTTATCGTTATCATTATCATTATCATTATCATTATCATTATCATTATCATTATCATTATTATTATTATTATTATTATTATTATTATTGATATTATTATTTAACGCATGGTGAACAAAGTTATAATTAATACCTATTGATTTAGTTCACATTAGGCGAGGTTTAACAATTTTTTGTTTATTAAGCTTAAATAATCCGCAAATAATTAAAAATTAATGTAACATGAATTTATTATCATAAAATAGTTAATCTTTTTTTATGTTTTAAAACTTTTGATAGTAGTATAATTAATTTATCTAAATTTTAAAATAGCTAAATATTATTGCCAAAAATTGTTTAGTGATCCAAATCGATTTAACTTGGCATAAGTTTGCAATTAATTTATCATTGATTCAAAATTCAGTTACCATGTATACCCGAGGACAGTCCATGATGACGGAGAATGTAGCCTACAGGCGGCAGCCGGTCTCCTGCGAGAATTCCTACAACATGCAAGTCAACAACAACCTCACCCCCCCACCCCAAACATCTTCCATGGGGTTCCAGGGCGTTTTGTCTCCACACGCTCCCCACTCTGCAGCCCCCCTGCTCCACCAAGGACTCCAGCAGTTCCACCACGGTGCATCTCTCCTTCGGGAAGCTTCAGCAGACGATTCTGAAGTCTACGACAGAATCGATGACAAAGGCATCGCTCCTAGCATTTATCTAGACAGCATTAAGAAACAACCATTCTCGACTATGGCTTCGTCTTCCTCTTCATCTCAGCTTCCGCATTTCACTCCAAGCGTCGTCGGATACATCCCCATGACTCCAAGTAGAATGCCCAGCGGTCATCATGCTCCATCCATTCCTTCTTCTCCTGCCTTCTTTAACAACGACCCAGGGCTCTACCTCGTCCCCCAAGATAAAAAAATGGAATCTCAATAGTATTGACGGAATTTGTGTTCTTCTTCATGTTTATATTGAATAAATTGTACCGATTTATCGCATCGCAAAGCATGCAAATGACTTTCAGAATATTGAATTATTGAATGGCGTCTATTTTCTTCATTTTACTCAGGCTGCTGCTCTTGCTGTGCAAAATGTTAACTCAAAATGTTACCTGTTTGCATTATTATTTGGAACGCCTCTGATGCTATGCAAATGGCGCATTATAAATTAACTAATATTATTATTGTTATTATTATTATTATTACAACAAAATAAAAAGGAATTTTGTTTGTCCAATGAGATAAAAGAGTTTAGCATTATGTTATTGTTAGTATTGTTATATACACATTTGTGATGTTGATTAAATATAATATTACTAATTTTAAATTGAGTTTATTTAAAAAAAAATAGATTAAAATCAAATAACTAAGGATTTACGAATTAAAACAATGCCATCTGCAAAGTGAAAGACTCAAAAGAAATTTGTAAAAACATCAACTTTTAACTTAAATTAATTTTTAAACAAACGTTAAACGACAAATTAAATTATTTCTAGATTTAAAAAAAAAAGTAAAATCAATCATTACATCCGACTTCCATTAAGTAATCGATAAAATACCTATAAATAATAGCTAAATACGTAAACGAATTGGAATGACTGCTATTCTATTATTGGAATGTAGTTTCCGCTATACCGGTCCGTTGGGTCATCGATAGCATCGTAAGTACCATCATCTAAAACTTCATAATTTCTGGCATATTTGGATGGAAGATCAGTCTTGAATTCGGTGTAGCCATCTGTCATCGGAATCTCAGGTAGATCTTTGCCCAACACGCTTGCTTGATTAATCCTCCTTCGTGCGTTTTTGGCTGTTAGTAAACGAATTTTAAAATATAATAATAATAATTTTAAATATTTCAAATATATTTATTACAATTACAATAATGTCGGCTAATAAATTAATGTTAATNCCATCTGTCATCGGAATCTCAGGTAGATCTTTGCCCAACACGCTTGCTTGATTAATCCTCCTTCGTGCGTTTTTGGCTGTTAGTAAACGAATTTTAAATAATAATAATAATAATAATAATAATTTTAAATATTTCAAATATATTTATTACAATTACAATAATGTCGGCTAATAAATTAATGTTAATTTAGCGATCAAATTCTTCAAAGTAGAATTAATGTGCTACTACATAATTTGAAGAACAAAATTACAAAAGAATAAGTCATACAATCTTATACATCACATCCGAGGAAGCGACAGGCTTGGATATGATCTATGTATCTAGAATCAGGTATTGAGAAGGAGTCAGAGAGCCAAAGAGACTTTAATTATAAACGATAAAAGGAGTCCTTATTTGAAGTATTTGTTTGGTCATTCAAAAGAGACTTTCTCAAAAAAGCAACTGACTAAAGAAAATCAGGAGAAAAACTCTCTAAATCTTTAAATCATACCTTAAACACTTTCAATGCTAAAATTAATATTAACAAATAAAGATTTATTGATCAAATTTCACCGGAATACTTTTTCAGGCAGAAGATGACCATGCCTGCAGCCACAACGATTGCTACCAAAGGTATGCCAGTGATGAGTGCTATATTTAGTACAATCGTATTTTCTTTTCTGGATTCAGACGTTGTCACTGTCAATAAATCAAAGAAAACAAGTAAATCAATAATACCTTCATCGAGTAAACGATAGATATCACAACAAAGGTAATCATCAGACGCAAGTAACCAACTACCATAGAAATATTCCACAAACATTTTTAAAACCTAACCCTAGCCTTAACACCATTCACAAACATAACCCTGATGCTAACCCTAATATCATAATTTGTCGCAAAACGTTTTTGTAAATAAATGTTGTTTTATGCTAAAGCGATTTTTCCAAGTAATCAACTGAAGGTTATTGTAAAGTAATTGTACATTAAACATATTTTAATAACACATAGTCGATTAGGAACATTTGCTTAGTTAAATACATCAGAACAATTATGCGTCGTTCATACAATTTACGATAAAGACATGCATTTTCTGCAGTTTTAAATTTAAAAAGTTACAAAAAATTTAACACAGTTGTAGTAAAGCCATCACATCACAATTACCCAATTATAGATTTTTTTATTTACAAGTAAAAAATATAATCTTGTATAAGTGCAGAATAATTACCGTCGTACGTGTTAAGCGTTGTGGGACCAGTGTCAACATTCTCTTCTGTCAAATAAAAGATAATTTAGCATTTGTGTCTATTGAACTTCTGCAAGAAAATATCACTCATGCCAAGACCAACTACTTTTTTTTCAATTCGCTGTAACAATGATAACGTTAATCATCTCAATGGACGTACTTTATTCTCTTAATTATTGGAAAGTTACTGTTTACAATTAGTCACATTGACATTAGTCAGTTGAAAGTTTCATGTAATTAATTTCGCATAATTATCTGCTAATCATCGATCATTAAAATGTTTCTTAAATCATTAGTGAACTCCTGGAATAAATTAAAGCTCAATTTCTATTTAAATCAAGTCATTTAAAAAAATCCTCAGAGCTCTACGGGACCTAATTAGAGTAATTCAGAATTGGCCATTACCTGATATTTTGTAATAACTCTTTTTGGCTAAATTGTTAATGAAATACATGAAATTCAAAGGGAAATGCTAAATCTCCACTGTTATTTTGCATTCCTTTAGCCACTGAAGTGAAGGTAAATGATTATGAAGATTCGCATTTTAAACAAAGATTGACATATGAAATATTAAAATGTTGTATGCAGCACATAACCGTCAACTTAAAACTGGACTAAAATATAATGTTTACATGTAGAATCACAATTTTTTCTTATCAAAATAAAATTAATGTGGCATTGAGTGGGGCTTAAATGTTAATAGATCGTAGCTTAAGCATCACTAGTCTAATAGACGTGTGAAAGCTGATGTCACAAATTAGTTATTACCCTCTTTTTTGACACTAAAGACGTAAGGTACTTCGCCAAAATTGTGCGTTTCTAGTTGTCGTAAGTCATGGCTGTTGTTCGAAAATGATGAACAATTGAAGGCGATCGATAATTTGAAACGAGTTCCATCTTCAATATCAGCACCAGGTTTCAAGAGGAGCTGGGCAATTTTTTGATCCAGTCCAACCTCGAAACCATCTCCAGATGTCGTAATGTTTCTGCTGTTTTTGGTGTCTATCCAAATAGGAGAAGCAATACAGGACGCCTCTGTTGAATATTGGACCTCGCAATTGATGGTAAATTGAGAAATATTCTTCTCAAAAACAATGGTTCTGTTCAATAAATCAGGTGTAATAGAACAGTTTTCCAAGTCACCTGTTGTAAACAAAAAATTATTTCGACATCAAAAAGTACTACCAACAAGACTACTTTGTTTTTGATTAGTTGAAAGCATATAAGCTATTATGTGACGGAAACTCTTTCGAGCGTGCCGAGAATTGAACTCCTAACGGAGTCACACCAAAACGAAAGCCTCGACGCCCAAGTAGTAAATGGGAATCGGCAGAAAAGACAGACCATCTTTCTGCTCCGATGGACCTTGATGTAATTATGAATATGATGTTATTAAAATAATGAGTCACACATTTTCTTACCTACGACGATGAAGTTTGTTTTTGATATTTCAGTCGAACCGTCCCAGCAGATAAACAAGCCAGCAGCACTGAATTTTATTTCTTGAAGTAATAAGTTGTAAGTGCAATTCTGTGTTGCAAGATTGTACTGCATTTCATTTAGTGGATACATTTCTTTTCTGACTAATAGTAATCCACCGGTGATATCTTCGTCTTCGCCACTTGGCAATTTGTACGTCCAGTAAAGAGCTTGGTTGTTACAGGATTTACATTCGATTGAGGCCTCAGATCCCTTGCGTCCAATTACTGTTTTTATTTTAGTGGTGTTATCAGCTGGAGATGTAGCTGTACTTTGGTTGACTAAAATGTTAATATTTTTTTTAAATTTAGAATTCATTTGAGCATTGAATATAGGTTTGAGTTAAAATGTAAATCATTAAAAAAATTAAAGATCCTTATACTAACCAATCACTACAAGCAAAAGGTGGCACAAATAGCTCAAAAACAACTTTAATGTCAGCATATTGACAGATATCCAGATCCAGAAAGAATGATCAATGTCCCAACTATTTCAATTGAAATAAATATGAGATTTAAGTATATTCATTGAAATAAGTATAAAATTCTATTTAACATAAAAATATACAAATTGCGAATTTTTTTTGCTTCATTTGTGTAATATTCTGCAATTCTTGTTTTATTTAAGCAATTTTTAATCAATTTCATTTGCTTATTTAATAAATATAGTCTATGAAGTTACACTCAAAAGACAGCAAAAACCTGCAGCTGCGGATCAAAATTATTACTATTAATAGCTTTACAATGAAGGAGGCTTTGGAAAAGAGCCTTTAGTCTCATGTAATTAGGAGACGCAGCTACAGTGAAAAGTTTCATTTTAGCTCCTTTTCAAATGTTTCTTAGTTGATAACAATTAGTTATGTTAATACTCTAAATTTTAAGTTATTTGCTTAGTTTGGAATATGTCCGTGAGCTTGTTACAGCGAATTAAAACTATTTTTATTAATTACTATTAATAGCAATTGTGTGCAGGTTGACCGAATGAATGGGTTGCCTTACTGCAAGCTGCGGTAATGGCAACAGTCGTAATGTGTTGTGTTCGAAACCCAGCCTGCACTGCTTCAACCGCCCTTGGGAAGGAGTGCTTTTTAAATAGTTAACAAAAAGCGTCTCTGACGCTATGCGCATGGCACTATATAAATGAAGTA
Organism: Hirudo medicinalis; assembly: GCA_011800805.1. Classification (NCBI taxonomy): domain Eukaryota; kingdom Metazoa; phylum Annelida; class Clitellata; order Hirudinida; family Hirudinidae; genus Hirudo; species Hirudo medicinalis. The sequence continues at coordinate 29,935 of MPNW01000856.1, forward strand.
CAATAATTCTAAATTTGTAGTTTTTACTTTATTGAAAATATTTGGGGGAAAATTATGGCTTTCTTTTGTTACGATTTTAACTTCATTTAATTAACGTGGCAAATGTTTTCTGGTAATGACTCATGGTAGACACTAAAAAAAAAAACATAAGCTAAGTTAATTAAACCTCAGTCAAACCAGCCATACTATGAAACCATAATTTACGACTTACAAACACGCATTGGTGTTTTATTGCTCAACTTCACTTTGTTCGCAGTGATGAAGAAGAAACCAGTATAAAATCAGATCAGAAATCATAAATTGTTTAACTACTTGGCAGGAAATTGAGAATGCGTGCGGGTGCGCAATAAATCTTGATTTCTTTTTTAAATTTAAGATAAACAATTTTTTGAAATTCCTCTAAAATAGTGAAGAAATTTGGTTATTTTAAAAACACTTTATATATTTCCAGATAATTCAACCTGCATGAGCTGCACGTTATACGGATAAGGATCAAAAGTTGGATATTCCTTTGCGTTGTTATATCTTGTTTGAAGTGTTGCAATTTAACTGCGTTTTCATTAAATAATATTTATATCAAATCAATTTTCCAATATTACTGTGATATCATTAATCATCATTTCTCAATTCAACTGAATTGACCAACTGTTAGCTAGTTCAAATTTTAAACGTAATATATACAATTCTTTTTTAATGAATTTAAATGACATTAAAATTGCTTTTTAAATAATCGCGCTCGATCGTCATTGCTTTTATCTGTGTTTTCACTTTGATTTATTCACTCTGAAGATAAAACATAATGAAAAATAATTTTAATCGTGTAATTAAAACCAATGAATTCATAAATTAGTTTATTGTCGCCGAAACAACTTGAATGCTGTCCTTTGAGCGTGAACTTAGAACAGGAGCAAAAACAACTTTAATGTCAGCACATTGGAACAACACGCTGCAACTTCTGACTCAATAAACAATACTCTTAGTATGGTTACATAACTTAACTTTTAGAACACAGTTTCCAATTTATCATCTCGTTAGGCAGTGAATGTTATTATACATATATTACTGAAATTCCGAAAACGAAAGTCGAAGCAAAAACAAAGTTTGAATGTAAATTTAAAAGCGGGGTCGTTATTTGGGGAATGAGTTCCAGTTGGATAAGTGCACTATCCTGGAAAATGACCAAGGTAATTCTAGGACTAACCCTATTCAACAAACGCCTGATGCAAGCAGATGGAATAGATGCGACATTAATTCTTGGCAGCTTCGTTGGATTATTGTAAGCCCCAAGTTACCAACAAAAATAATTGAGTTCCATTTTATTTCAACAAAAAAATTTTAATAATGATTCATAATGTTCATAAATAATTTAAGGTAAAGTCCTTAACGTAGCAGAACATTTACATTTTGCATGTTAACCTTGGTTCATCGTGCACATAGTCATTTATGATGTCATAAGTTACATCTTCTGAGAGTCGAAATCCAGCTATATCTTTAAGCTGAAAATCCTCCATGATTTCTGAGGGTTCAGTCATCTTAGGAATATCGGGAAGATCCTTGTCCAAGATGCTGATATCTTCGCTCGTTTGAAAATTGACAGCGGCTTGAAACAAAATTAATTTAATTTAACTTCATTTCAATTAACGAAACATTAAAAATAATTATCTAAAAGTTTAATAATTTGATAATTTAATGTTCACTTTAGGGTTTGACAACTTAAATGAGAACATCACAATCTCATTTAATGCCAATTGATTTATTAGTATAAAATGTAAAAATTTAGAAAATTTAAAAATTAAAGTCAGCTATAACATTTATTTGAATTTACCGTGAAATAACTTGTAAAATATCCAGGCAAGCAAGAGTACCATTGCAATAGTAATAATTGCAATGGCTATGCTGATAGCGATCGTGAGCAAGAGATTGATGAAACCCATTTTCTGATTAGTGTTAGGAGCTGTTAATAAAGTAATGTATGTTTATATATGTTTCAGATGTTATTCGCATTGCAAAAATCAGTCCAGAAAAATAGCTGATATACAAAATATCATAAAATTGTGCATTCAAAATTAAAACAAATTGCCAAATTTTTTTTACTTTATTTCATATTATCAAAAATATAATTTATTTTTTAATAAGTTTGTTTAAAAAGGTTGTTGCGAGTTTACCTAAAATTGTTTCACAAGTTAGGTAATTCAACATTAACAAGTAATAGAAATAAATAAAAACATAAACAACAATAAGAATTCAAATTTGAATATTCAAACACATTTACGAATAAAATAGGAAATAAAATTAATTAAGCGAAAATAAAATACACCACGTTCGGTTGTGTTAACAAACCTTCAACAAAAATTGTGAAGGGTACATGACCGAAATCATATCGGCCTTGACGTCGAATATGTTTGTCTTGGGAGTTGTTTGAAAAAGAACAATTGAAAGCAAAAGATAAGTTGAATCCTGTTCCGTTTGTTATATTAGCACCAGGTTTGAAATGGATCCACGCATGTTTGTCATCCATGTTAACTTCAAAATAATCACCAGGTATAGTTAAATTTCTGTATCCTGTGAGGTCTGTCCAAATTGGAGTAACAATACATGATTCATCTGCTGAATATTGGAAAGGACATTTGATGGTAACTGGGTCATTTTGTTTCACATGAATGTCTTTGGAGTAAGGGGACTCTGGTTCGCTAGAACACATGTCGTCATCTGTTAATTTATAAGGCATCAATTATCAAAATTAGCTTATCATAACAAACCTTTAAATTAATTGACAAATATCTCACTTGTAACAGCGATGATTGTGCGATTTAATTCTTTCGAACCTTCCCAGCAAGCAAATACTCCAGCATCACCCAATTGGATTGTAGTAATAAGTAAATTGTATGTGCAATTTGAGTCTTTTGTTGAAACATTATATCTAAATTCTCCTTTTTCATTATAATTTATTCTGATAATGTCATTCCCTTTGGCGAGGTCTTCCATCATGCCACTTCCATTGAATGACTTGTACGTCCATTGCCTGGAAGCAACATTACATGCTTCACATTCGATGGTAGCATTGCCTCCTGTCTTAAGGATTCTCATCTCTATTGCCTCTTTAATGTTCCCACTCTGCACCTCTGCATTAAGAAAATAACTATCGAACAAAATTCAAACAACGCATTTATTTTATATTTACTAATTCATCCCTTTATGTAACCTTTAACCTCTCTTATAACCGTGGGACTACTTTGTGAGGGAATAAAAATAAAGTAATGTTATTAAGAACTACATTACAATCTCTATAACATGTATTTCGATGTCGTATTAAACAATTGACAGGAATATTATAAACCATGTACTAACCGTCCAAGAAAAGTGAGATGAAAGACAAGCACAGAATTATTAACATTGGCACGATACGAGAAGATATGCCAGATAAAAATTAAACTTGATGAAACTTTTGGTAGTCTGCCTCTGTCTCTTTCGAAGTAAACGGTTAAATATCAATCGTTATTTTACTCTATTTAATCGGATGCGAAAACCTTTCTTAACAGAAATTCACATTTCCTGGTAACAAGAATCAACACGAATGCTAAATTGAAGACAACTTGTACTTAGCTATTAACACAAAGCTAAGTGAAAAGTTAAGAATAATTACAATAATTACATAGAAGTAGCTAGAAGGAAAAGTTGCTTATGACCAATAAAACATTTCTTCTCTTACAGTTGTTATTTTTATTATTTTAATTTTTATTTTTATTAATATTTGTTTAATAATGTTAATAATTAGTTTTCTTTCTCGGACTTGTGACGATAGTTTATTCTGTAAAGTTTTCAAGGAGTTAGCTCCATTCATCCTCAAAAACCAAATCGTCTGCTTATCATCAAATTGTTGTTAAATTCATTTGAAGTGGAATTGTTATTTATGGGACAACACATTACAACAATGTAATTCTGTGGGATGAAAGTGTTTTCCATGGAATTATATGCTTTCTTATTTTTTATATTTTTAATAACTTTTGTAAGTTATTATTTTTAATTCGGCACTTAATCATGTTAATGAATGATTTATTTTTTGAACAATCGACTAAAATAAAATTTAAAACTCACATTTTGTAAATAATAAATTGAATTAAAATAATAAATAATATATTTCCCATATATAATTAGAATTAACGATTTGTTATTTACAAAATGTGAGTATAAATTTTATTTGAGTCGATTGTTCAAAAATAAATTAATCATTAATATGATTGTATATTCTTAAGAAGGAATTCCAGCCAATGTTTATAAATTCTTTGAATGACACCGATATTGTTTTGAAAGTATTTACAAAAATATTTAAAGAATCTTTCTCATTTTTATGTGAAACATTGAAATATACTTGAATTCTCTCATAAAACTGCTGCAAGTTTTGTAATTAAGAAGATACTTATTGTAAGTACAATATTTGATTAGATAATCACTGACAATTAATACGAATACGTCTGAAATTATGAATATGATTATATATTTACATATTAAAGTCATTTTACAAAATCAGAGAATAATTTACCAAATATATACTTTTATAGAAAACAAGATTGAAAGAGGAATGTAGCCTACAGTCATATCGAGGCTCCCAAGCCACCACGACCTTTAAAAGATCAGAGCAATTCAACCCTACTGTGACTCGTTCGTGTTTCACATTTGATGTGATTGTAATAACTAAAAATATAATTGCGACTTGCTTTCTTCATTGAGGCCATTGCTCTTCTCTAAAACCGATTCATCTGCCATGCCTCTTGCTGCCAAACTCATCCGATTTGGTTACAAAAATTTGATCTCTCAGATGTGATATAATTAACCTAACTTCACTTTCTTCAAGGAAATGTCCTATTTCATAAGAACCATTTCGCATTATCTTCTTATTCAATAGCCTTCAGACCAAAAGCCCACATTTCGAAAGGCAATAGATTTTATACAAAAATACCAAAACAATAAAGCGTTCTTAACATGATTATTAAATTTGTGATCATGTAATCGTTAACTGGCAATGATTATTACTAGAATAACATATTAAAATGACTTAATAAATAAGTACATCATACAATATCATACAATGGCTCATGGAAAGTAATGTTGGTAGATTCTTTTGCATGTTTTTAGTCTTTTAAATAAAGTCATTTATAACATCGTAAGTGTCTTCTGACATCCTGAATGCAGCATGTTTCCACAAAAAGCTGTTCATCATTTGGGACTGTTCGTTGACCACAGGTATACTTGGAAGTTCTTTGCCAACAGCACTAGCCTCGTGTTTTTGATGGAAGTTGTCGGCTATTTGAAATAAAAATTTATTAATAATTAATAAAAATTAATAAACGTGAAACAAACTTGGTATATCAAACTCGGCAATGTCAAATATCATTAAAGAATTTTCAATTAAATATTATTTAACCATTTCAGTTAATCCTGAAAAATGTATGATTTAAAAAAGGTTCGAATAATCGATTGAATTTTACCACAAAATAGCTTGTAGAATTTCCAAATGAAAACGAAGAGCAGGACAACGGCCGCAATGGCTATGATCATGCTAATACCAACCGTGAGCAAGAAATTGAGGCTAATCATTCCGTGATTATTGGTATCATCCTTTCCACTAATTAAATTAGTAACAAAATCGTGTCTTTATCAAGATTAGGT
>MPNW01000857.1:16203-51251 GCA_011800805.1 Hirudo medicinalis
AAAACATTATTGACTTTCATATAAACAATAATTTAAAGGTTTGATTTTAATAAATATGAAAATTTGTGCTCCCTAGTGTTTCTTGTTCCTACACGTAATTTTTGGTATTTCCAGTTTTTCTCGGAATCGCACGAAATATTTGTCTGAATTCAATAAAATTGATAAGTATGCAAATCGAATGTGTTTCAGTACATTGTATGAAAAAATGGCCTATGAAAATTCTGTACACAAAAAGTTACCGTCAAAAGACGTAACTGGGCCATATTTATGCAACGCACTGTAAGTTAAATTTTTAATTTTAATGAGTTAAATTTAGTTTGATATTATTAATATTATTATCATTACATTTGTTATTGTTTTATTGTACAGAAACTTTCTTGTAATTTTAAGTTTCCTTTGTTCCTCATTCAGAAACAGCTGTTGAAATGCCGGATTTGCCAATGGAAAGCCTGCGGTTGGGTAAAAGCAAGAAAATTACACGAGTTCCATGAAATCCCCTGTAAGCTCATTCGGATTTGAATTTATTTTATCACCATTATATATATTTATGTATTTTAAAATGTATAATTATCTGCTTAAATTTTAGTTCGACTTTATTTTGTTTAGATAGTATAAAATAGTTTTCATATCGTTGCTAAATAAATGCTAATAAATCATTTTTTTAAAATTGTTTTAAAGGTCGTGGAAGTTGGAAATGCTTCTTTTCTAGGAGAGCCTTCCCAGATGAAAATGACCTCCGAAGTCACATCTATTCAACCCATCATTGCAAGATCTGCAGTCTTTTTTTAATAATCCATTTTGCTCATAAGAACCTGGGCCTTCTTTTTTTTAATTTTTTATTCTTTATTTTTATCTCCGATATGGTCGACAATGTGTAAGGTATGACGATGATGATGATGATGACGATAGTGGAGGTCATTTTCTTAAGCTTAATGTTTTTTTGACTTTCAACTTGATTCAACAATTTTTCATGTATGATTGATTTTTCTATGCAGCGCGTTCCCTCTGAAGGTATTTTCTCCTTTTCTCATATCCGCGCCGAGTTTCACACCACGATTTCATGTTTTTCCTTTATTTTCCTACTTATGTTCTAGTTCTTGCGATTATTTCTAATTGTTCACTTCAATGTTCGTTTGCAATAATGTCGTTGTCTTAGTAATAAATAATCTTTCAATGTTAAAGTTGTTTTTGTGTCACTATCAAGCAGCTTATGTTCGGGGTTCTCATTGAAATATTAATATTTTGTAGCGACTGTTTCTGGAATTTGGCGGAAATCTTCTCTCATATTAGATTCCTCTCCAAATTAATTATTTCAAGTAAGACCATCACACGAGATCAGAGGTTCCAGCATATTGGGTTCTTATTTGACAACAATTGAGACTGTTACATTGCAAATTGTAGAAAGCAAATCGTCTAACGTCGCAATTTAAGGAAATGCAAGCCTTGATCAAGTCTTATGGAAATAAGTTAGAGGATCTTGCGGGAGTTTGAATTGGTTTCTTAAGTCAGATTGTCAACCCTTCAATAATTTCACATATGGTTAATCGAGACTGGAAGGCAAGTTGTGGACTTCTTCAGAATGAGATGGTTTATTCTCAAACTCATTTTACACACATCCTTTGTCCGATGATACAAAGTTTTGAAGGATTGAGACACTATCCCCAATTACTTATGTATCATATTTTTCGAAACTCTTGATGAAGCCTTCTGACAGGGATCTCCAGAGGATTGGCCCCCTCGACGAACGTTTCGGCCCTGAATCCTTACTCTCAGGGCTGGGCCGCATCCCGTGATCAAACGGATAACCCCATCAGCTTGTAAATTCCTTCCTATCAACATAATCTCGCAACACGTCCTCAACAAACAACGGACTGTCCACTCGATACAAACTACCACTACCACTACAAAAAATTTTACGTCCGATGTCGCCATGAAATTTAAAAAACAAATCCGCGAGAGCTCCGGTGTCCGAGAAACATCACTAAAATCGCTACTGCAGCGCTTCCTATATGTAACGATGGCGTTACAGTTGTCCAGGTGTCTCTTTTTTGACTCCCTTCTGATGTCCCCGTTGTGTGGAGTGAGCCAGGATTCTCCATATGACTGACTCTGTGCTTCCCCTTGACTTTGGAGTATTACTTCCGGTCTTTCGTCGTCCAAATCCAATGAGACGCTGACTCTACGGCCTCAGACAGTTTCTTGTCGAAGTAATTTGTCTACCTGCTGGAAAGGCCTATCGTTCTAAGGAAGGCGTAAGTAGACCTGCCTACCAGTCCTCTTGCACCGCCTTCTACGGCGAACAGATGGGCACCATACCCTCTTGCCTCGAGATCCATTGTGAGATCCAAGTACTGGTCGCTCTTCAAAGAATTGCTAAGATCCATCCTATATTCCCATGGGAACGTCAATTCAACCAGGATGAAGGAGTCCGTCGATGCTGATGCCAACACTAAGTCTGGTCGCTTGCCGCTCTCTTGTAGCACCTTGTGGCAGTGCCTTTTTCTTTGCAGGTCTGCTGTGACTTCCCAATCTTTTGGCTTTGGAAAGCAAGTCCCTTCATTGGTTCTCGTTCTTTACCTTGTGGTGTTGTGACGAGCTCTCCCTTAAGAAGTATATTCTTCTTGCTGGCGCAGTTTCATATATATATAGGATAACGGCTGGACCTAGCGAACGCTATGGGGTGCACGATTTCTCCTTCCCTCTTCGTACTGGCGATGCAGATCATACTGAAGGCAGCCGGGTCCAATATTCCAGAGGCGCACATTGGTAAAGGTGTGTACATGCCTCCAATAAAGGCATTCATGGATGACACTACCCTGATCATGAACAGAAAGAAGGTTGTCCAAAATACNGGGCTTCGCACACCTCTGCAGAAAGAGATGTCAAACTCCCAGACGAGACATTCTTGCAGAGGCAAACGATTGGACTGTCGCAGCCGACCTAGAAGGGATGAGGCACTATCCCCAGGTGTTGCTAGAAGGTGGAAAGAGGTCGATCGCATCAACCCCAGTTGCCCACAGCGGTCATGGAAGCTCTCAGTGGCTTTTTCACACCGTGTATTTAATATGTGCAAACTGGGCCTTATAATTTCTTTGTAGCGGCAGCCGGACTTAGAAATTTTCGGGACTGGTCCGCAGTCCATAGTGCTTTGCCTTCTTTCTTTCGCGGCTAGACAATCCAATCTTCGCGAGGAAAGCGTAAGTCGACCTGCCGACTACGCCCCTTGCGCCAACCTCGATGGATAATAGGTCTATCCGGTATCCCTTCGCTTCCAGGTCCATCGACAGATCTGCATACTTATCTGGTTTGAGCGCGTTGCTGCATTGAAGCCTGTCCTTCCACGGTACCGTCAGCTCCACCAGATTGATGGCATCCGTCGACTTCGACACGAGCACCAAGTCCGGTCCCTTGCCACTTTCTATCAGCACCTGGGGGTAGTCCCTCATCTCTTCTAGGTCGGCTGCGACGGTTCAGTCGTTTGCCTCTGCAAGAATGATTCGCCTGGGAGTGTGACATCTCTTTTTGCAGAGGCATGCGAAGCCCTCGCGCAAGAAATAAATCTTTCGCTGCTTTGCGATCGTGCGCGAATTTGGAGACTGCTACTTGGAGGAAGGCCCAGCCATTTTCTGGTGTATCGGTTAACTTTTCTCTCCAGTTTCTCGACCACCGACAAACCAATCTCACAGATGGTTAACGGCCAGAGCAGTCTTTGAAGGAGCACCAACAGCAATCCTATAACTCCTATATTCTCAACGGAAAATCAAAACAGACTCTCAATATGGCGGAACCAAATTTGGATTTGGGAGATGAGATGTCATAAGCGTTGTTAGAAAAAAAGAAAAGAGATGCTGTTTTGATTGTGGTGGCGCATTGACAAATGACGTAAAACGCGAATGAGTGTTTATTGCGATATATGCGCGCGAACGGTGAGAGTAATTTTCAGTGAAGGTGACCGCCTCAAAGAAAATACGCTCAGTTTGCATTATGCGGTGCCGATGTGCAAAGGTCGCAGTGAGTCTTTAATCGATAATCACATAATGGTTGATATACTGAGGAACACAACTTCACGCTCCAATCAGCCATTCAGGACACAAAGAGCAATCGGAGAGAGTGTGCGGTGACCTGGTTAGATCTCACCAACGTTTTTGGCTCAGTGCCGCACACACCAATCTTGGATGCTCTAAGTAGCAAGGGCCTATCTCCAGGAACAAGATGCCAAGATTGCTGAAATGTACTGTGACAACACGACCATCTACCTCATCCAAGCCAGGCTCATGTCGGAAGTCCTCATAAGCAAAGGTGTGAGATAGGATTGTCCGCTGAGTCCGATAGTTTTCAACTTCGCAATCGACAGCATGGTTGCGAAGGCCGGCGTCTGCGCTAAGGACAACGGGTATAGGCTGCACGGTACCGAGATCTCGGTGCTCGCCTATGCCGACGATCTCGTCGTCGTATGCAAGTCGGGAGGGAATCTGCAGTCGATCCTAAACGGAGTTTGCGATGAAGCCCAAAGGCTCGGGCTTTCATTCAACCCAAAGAAGTGTGCTGCTCTCCATTTGAGCGGTAAGAGGCATGACGCACTAGCGACCCAGTTCAAGGTCCAAGACTCACAGATACCTGTCCTCGGGAAGGAGGACTACTACCGCCATTTGGGGGTGCCAACTGGCTACAGGTCCCTCGTATCGTGGCGATCGTCGACTTCACCGTCTCCTTCGAGGGCGAAGAAGACAAGTTTGAGGCTTCGGGGGAGAAAAAGATCGAGAAGTATCGGGAAAGTCAGTCCGAACTGGAAGCGCTGGGATACAAAACAGCGCTGGACGCCACAGTTGTGGGGTCGCTCGGGACCTGGCACTCCGAAAACGACCGGGTGGTGAGAATACTCGGGATTGATTCTGTCTATGCTGACAAAATGAGGAAACAGATCGTAGCAGAGACAGTCGGATGGGCAAGGGACATATACGTCTTCCACACCTCTGACAGGACCCTCGCTCGGTCGCTACACGACCCAGCAAACTTCGAAACGGGAGAACGCCTAGACCCACCGGTCGTGGAGGCCCTGACTGATGAGGACAGAGAGGCCACGACCGACGAGGCCACTGAGGCCACGGAGGCTACGACCGAAAAGGCCATAGAGGTCGCGATCACCGAGGCCATGGACTCTGAGTAATCGGAGGATCGTTGACGTTGGCGTGCAGGTTGGCCGAATGGGTTGCGTTCCTGCATACGGTCGTAATAGAAACAGCCGTAATGTGACGTTTTTCAAGCCAGCCTGCACCGCCAGGGTGCGCTCTCGGGTATGGGCGATATATAAATGGTAGATCGATTAAAAAGTGCCTTCACCTCCCATTCGGATATATAAAGCACTCAAAAGATAGGCTAAATACAAAACAAGGAAGCCATGTCCGACGAAGACACGGAGGCCAGATACGCCCGATGCTCCCCTGATACAGAGGACGTGGAAACTACGGTAACGAGCGGATGGCCGCAGAGCGCCTGGTGTGCAGAGGCACTGGCGCCTGAGACCAACCGCTTGCCCTAATATACGAGCACGCAAGTGATACAGGAGCAGTCGTATGACTACTGCTTATCACTACATTACGAGTAGAGCAAACCGTGTGAAGCATTCAATCAGTCCCGCTTGGGTACAATTTTGATAAACGTCACAGATTTCAAGGGTCGAAACGCTTGAAGAAGGGTCGCCACTTCTCTGAAGATTCCGTCGGGGCTCAGCAAGAGTTTCCAATCTTCTCTATTCTTCCACCCATTCAATCATCGATATATTCTGATAATCCATCGTCGTTGTTGTGGTTGTACACAAAATCCTGTTTAAGGATGACCTTAATATATCAATATTTATGGAATATTTACTAAAATATGATTACGTAATTTAAATAATATATTATTTAAAATAATAATTAAATTAAAATGCCATTAGAAACCTTCATTCTTTATTCAGAACTTCTAAAATTCTGGAATTTCTCATCATATTTACCTACATGTTAAAAGTTGCGCTAATTTTTGGCAAAGACATTGACAACGCTCCACCTAGCGACGAAAACAATCGTCCCGCCCACCCTCTCTCAAAACCAGCGTAACTAAGTCGGCTCCACGCGACTAAAGTTCACCCACCGCCACAAGAGATTGTTGCCTTTCAGCATCCAACAGACGATAATCTGAGGTGTTTTTAATTCATTAGTCATTTTTTCAATTTCCTCGACATCATTGCAAAGTTATTAATGTTTATTTCGCTCAGACCATTTTCTGTGCACATTTAATTATATTAGTGAGAAACTTTGTTATCAACTGGATTCGAATGTTGACTTAGGTGTATTTAGCTTCATTGCGATGTAATCGTTGTTATTATGTTGCTTGGGCATGCCCGGATGTTTCATCATGTTGCATTGACGTACGAAATTCCCGCCACTTTTGAGCCAATCAGCTATTTGCTTCTTATCTCATTGCAACCAATCGGAATTGCACAGCGCAACACGCACGTGATTTATGAATATTAACATCTTCGACATATTTCGGAATCATGGAGACATAAGAGGCCATTGATAATGTGATGAAAGAAATCAAGCCACAAATATTAATTAATTAATCCAACTAGATATTGAAAGAAACTTCAAAGATTTATTAAATATTTTATTTCACTACACAATATTTGAGTGTCACTGTTCAAACGACTAAAGCCAAAATGGCGATTTCATCAAGAATTCTGTCGGCAACTCTGAAATGCAATAAATACTTGAATTTCAACACTGCAATGTGCTCTGGGCAATAAATCAATCACAAGACTTAACCATTAGAATAAACAATAAGACATAAATTTAAAGGCAGGAAAATTGTGCTGAAATATCACGCGAAAATACATTTTGGTCATACCAGTGTTTCTTGCATTCGACCTTGGAGTGCTGGTGGCAGAAATGGTGATATCTCACATGAAACCTCATGTCCTAATGTCTTTGACATTATTTCTTCTTTGGTTACAGATGCTGCATTCCCAGTATCCAGGATACGGAACGTGATCAGCCGCAATGTGCTTGATGAACTCGGCGGTGTTCATCCTGCCTTGTTTGCAACTGGAGCAGAAGTTATTCTTGGAGTTATCCTCGGCTTTATATCTGAAGCTTCCGTCGATGACCTTACGTTCGTAAGAATTCAAACGCCTGCTCAAGTCCTGGTGGCTCATTTTCAACAAAATCGTGACTACTAGCAAACGCTTCTATCAAAAACTTTCAAGGTAAAAAGGATTTCTAACTGATGTTTTATTCGAATTTTTGACGAGAAAGACGAGGTGTTTTTGTTCACTTGCGCTGTATGATGACGATCACACACATTCTCATCTTGTTTTCACTTACTTGTTATTAAAAATTATTACAATACAGATGGCCCTCTTTAGCAGGATGTGAAAGAAATGAAATTAACCGACTATTCTTGAGATTTCAGAAATAAGAAAAATAATATTACATTTATCATTACATGATGATGATGAATACGATGACGACGATTCCGAGTTTATGATGTTAGTGATATTACTAATGGCGAAGAAGATGAAACCCACATTATACTTTGGCGCTGTCCTTTCAGTTGGATCGCTTAGACAGGTTGATGTTGGAGGTGTTGAAGCAGTGTGGCTGTAAATGGCAGGCTTCGTGAGACGTGGTGCGTTCGATCCACATTCAATCATATCATTCCGTATGGTCTGATTCTCTACAAACATCAATTGTTTATTAAACAATTATAATAAAACTAATAATATTGGTTATTGATCTTGATAATTATATTATATTACTTTGTATTAAAATGTGTCAATGATTGTATCAAATAGTTTAGATCATATCTTGTATTCCAATGACGAACTCTGTAACTTCTCCTTTCTTCATGTTATGCGTAGGAATAATGAGACTGATGCCTGTTTGAATAAATTCTATTTAAAGCAACAACATTAATAATAATAGTTATCAAACACAGTTATCAATGATATGGATACTGTACCGGTTCCAGGTCGTTCCAGGAACACGTAATCTTTCTCCGGTGTCACCAACAGTACTGAATGTCTTCTTGTAAACCTTGGCTGTCAGGTTCTGAGAGGCAATCTAGGAAGTCGAAAGAGAGACTAGATCTAGGAATTTCCTGGCATAGCTCGGAAAAGGCTGGGGTTCTTCCAGGAAGGGTTTGTTGTGACTTGTTTTGTTGTCGTCGTCGCGAAAGTTGATGTTGTAGTGTGGAGAGGAGTTGATGTCGGAGCAGCTGACGATCATGATGCTGTCAGTTTGGGTAGACTTCTACACGAGTCACTGATGTTGCTGGCCAGTTGTGCTAGGAGGGCCTTTAAAATATTGTCCTTGCCGCCGCTGTGCACGATGTTGCACCAGGTGAAAGGCCTTTCATATGTCGGGATATTGAGCAGGAGGTTGGAGTGTGGTGGAACAAAAGTTATGAGAGGGTTAAGCGATCGTAAAATCATAGTCAGTAACGATTGACCACGCAGAACGAGGGGCGGCCTTGATCCAATATGCCACAAAGTCTGACTGATTCAAGAGTGAAGAACAGCTGCAACGTGCTTTGCAAGTGATAGAAGATAACCAGACAGCCACTCTTCCGAATGCTAACAAATCCACTCCCTTAGGGGTCTAGCTGTTGGGGAATATCCTCAAAGTAAATAAATATCTGCTTATACTTGTTTACATGTTATTGAAACGCTTTAACTTAAGAAGTCATTGTCAGTCTCTTTGGACTATCTTCTTTGCAGACACTCCATCCAATTTTTCATAATAGAAGCTTCTTCTTTAGTTTTTTATAAATTTAAAATATAAAACATAAATTGAAATAATATTAAAATTGTATTAAATTAAAAGTAACATCTGATTGCAATATCGCTCTTATTTACATTAGCGATGGAATACCCTAATAAATTTGGGATTAGAGCAGATGAGAGAAAACAAGTTGAAACGCGTGCAATTGTGGGCAAACTTGGAGTTTTAAAGAAGGCCAATGGGTCCGCATACGTTGAGCAAGGGAAAACAAAAGTCCTAATTGGCATTTACGGACCTCAGGAGGTATACGAGTTGCGCTAAATAAACTTTTTTGTATAATAATTAGGCGGTATTCATGCTGTTAATACAATAAATGTCTTTTTTTGCAAAAAGCTTACAAAATATTTGTCATTTTGGCTTTAAAGAATTTGCTGTGGATAAATGATTTTTTTTTATTAAAAATGAAAATATATTAAAGAGGATTTTGGAATTTAAGTAGTTTTGCTAAAGATTCATATGGTAAAAATTAATATATGCCAGGCGAATTTATAAACCAACTAATTTAATCCAAGAATGTGTACTTATTAAGAAATAATTATTAAGTTAATTTTGTTTAGATAAGATTGAAAAACCAACAGGGGAAAATGCTAATAAATTGCCAATGTAGCATGGCACCCTTTAGTCTTCCTGACAAAAAGTGTGAAACAAAAGTTGTAGAATTTGCACGAATACTCAAGCAAATCTTTGAATCAGCCATCATATCACAGTGTTACATCAACTCACAGATTGACATCTTTCTTCAAGTTTGTATGGAATAGTTTATGCAATTGTTTACACTGCAATGTTGTTTTTTTAAGTTTAATATTTACATTGAACAATTTCAGATCTTAGAACATGATGGCAGTGCCTTGGCAAGCAGCATTAATGCCACCACTCTCGCCCTTGTTGATGCAGGCATTAAGTTGAAAGGTTAGTAATTTTATAACATTTGTTACTGTTCCTTTAGTTCGATGTAGATGTTGATGACTATAAACACTATTAGCTTGCCTTAAGAACATAAATCAATTCTGTAAAACATTTTGCACCACTTGTTATGAATCTTTGCATTTCAGAATTTTTTGAAAGCACCAAAGCAAATTGCAACCAACTTTTTTTTATATGTTTTACATATCTTTGTTATCTTAATTTTGTTGTAGAAACACCTTCTCATGATTATGAAAATATGAATCATGTTAACTTGATTCACAGTTAACTTTATACTAATCATTATTATATTCTTTTGCTTTTTTGCCTAAGGTCTTGTATGTTCTAGTTCCTGTGGCAGTGTTAAAGGCAAAGCACTTGTTGACTTGAATAATTTAGAAGAACAGCAAAGCAGTTTCATGCTTACAGTGGCCATGCTGCCTTCAGTCTATGATCAAATTCTCATGCACAGTTTGAAAGGAAAGCTTCATGAATCTCAATTTGATGAAGTGACAGAGACTGCTGCCAAGGCCTGCAAGGATGTTCTGAACAATATGAATGAGATTTGCATTGAGAGTTTCAAGCAACATGAAGAATAAAATACATATCATTTTTTTAACATGATATAATTAATATTTTCAACCTAATAAAGTGACTTTATAATTTCCAAATAAATTTGCCATTATGTATGAGTATTAAGGCTTGAAGTTCTTGGGAGCACTTAGTGCATTACTGGAATTTAAGTCGGCCTCAAGGCTTGGTGTCGGAGCAGGAAGTAAAACTATCCAAGAGAATTTGACGGTTGAGCATGCTTTAGTCGATGTCATTAAGATAATCTTGGCTTCTGTCATAAACTGAAAGGAACGCTGAGCATGGTCAAAATCAAGAATATAAATACACAAAAATTTGGCGATTAAATAAAGCTCGCGATTAGGTTTGTTCGTTTGAAGTGATTTATGTTTGCCTACAAATCTAATCAAATATGTTAACAGAAATTGTAGTGATTGAAATTAATTTACATTAAAGAGTGGTCATTTAAATTATATTATGAGTTATATCCAAGAGGTACATCTGTATTTTAATCAATTTCAATGAAAATTATAAATTGAGAAATTCTGATTTGTTGTTGTCAAGGCTCGCTTGGTTTACTAAATATCGTTTGTTTACATTTTTCATTTTCGATATGGCTGGGGTTCGTCTGCTTGGTGAAGAGGGTTATAGAGGTGACGGTAGAAAGCCTAGTGAAATCCGGCATATTTCCGGTAAAATGGGAGTTTTGAAGCAAGCTCATGGTTCGGCATATCTCGAGCAAGGAGACACTAAAGTACTCGCCGCCGTATACGGTCCACATGGAGTGAGTGCCTCCCATTCACTTATATTTGGACATGTTTATATTTTGTTCGATGGGCCATTGTTATATGTTTTTGCTTGCATGGATTGACCAATAATTGTCATTTTGGTTTTTAAGACTTAAGTATTAAATTTTGTGCATAAAAGGTGAAATCAGGCAAAGGAAAAACTCTTCATGATCAGGCAATAATAAACTGCCAATACAGCATGGCAGTATTTAGCACTTCAGAAAGAAAGTTAAGACCAAGAGGTGACAGAAAATCAATTGAAGTCAATCAAAACTTGAAGCAGATTTTTGAATCAGCAATTCTTGTTAATTTGTACCCAAGCCAACAAATAGACATTTATATAGAGGTAAGAACTGACTCATGGATGAATGATTAAACCAAAATGCTTTTGCATTTAATTGCATTATTTGTCGACTAGGACATCTTGACTTTGGCTTAAAGTTTAGTATTTGTAGTTGTTACTATGAAAAAAATTTATGGCAATTCCAGTGTTGAGCCTCAAGGAAGGCAGAAAGTTTCGATCGTCATTAAAATTAAATTAATGTTTATTAAAAGTTAATTAAATTGCTAAATTAATCGACGATTCATTTATTATTTAGGACTGAGGGAAGTCATTTGAGCATTTTATTAATTGCATTAAACAATTTTTAGGTCTTGCAAGCTGATGGAAGTGCCATGGCTGCTAGTGTCAATGCAGCCACTTTGGCTCTTGCAGATGCAGGGATTGCCTTAAAAGGTGATTTTTACTCCTAGCATTTATATTTTCATATGTGTTGGGGTTCATAATTTTACAATATATGTATATTTGCTGGTATAATTATTTATTCAATAAGACTGTCTAAAAATGAATGAAGATTGTAAAATTGGTTTCACATTTTTCTTCCAAAAAGATATTTGTTTGTTTATTTCACAGATTGCTAAATTTATTTTCAGGCCTTGTCTGTGCCAGCTCGTCCGGTAGCGTCGACGACATGCCAATCATCGACTTGAACCACAACGAGGAGTCCCAAAGCACCTTCCAGCTGAACATGGCCATGCTCCCAGGAGTTTACGACCAGATATTTATGTATCACCTTAACGGAAGACTTCACGAGTCACTCTTCGACAGAGCCACAGAAAACACCACAAAAGGTTGCAAGCAAGTTCTCAAGGCAATGGAAAGAATCATATCAGAAAATTCAACGAATCGATGACACAAGTCACGACTGTTTTTGCGGTTTTTATTGGAATTGTTTAAAAAAAATAAACATTCAATAAATACATCTCGTTGGTCAACATAATTTCTATTTTCCTAAATGAGTAAAATGTTCAAAAATGCATGGAAATGCAAATGCTCTTGTTCACAGACATATTTACATGTCACTGAAACTTCAGCAGTCTTTCCAGTTCTTGTTTGAAGTATGGTTTTGGCTCAATGGGGTCTGATATGGCCTTCAACACCTTAAAATGTTCAGCACGTTTTGAATTAGTGATCGGTTTTTATTATTTCCCAAACAAAATATAGTAAGTCTCACAGCAGGTAACTTTAAAATGCCTACAAATGCTCCCTTGTCAATCACAAAAACCTGGTGGATGCTGAGGTAGGAGAAGACCCAATGTATCTGTAAAGTGCAAGAAAAAAAATAAAATGTTTTTTGAAGACTCCATTTTGATTTGTTTGTGATTATTACATAATTATTTTCTATTTGTGAATACTGGCATGCGTGAATATTATTCAAGAACTTAACGACCTTGTACAGGGAGAGGCTGTTTGAAATGTGGAAGGCAGCGAAGTCGACGTAATCGTTTAAGTTCAGCTGATTCAACTTCTTTTGCGACCAATAACTGACCTGTATTTCAACACTCACCATTAAGTAGCTATATGCAGCTATGTTCAATGTGTGCTTTAAAATTTATAATTTGATGTTTTATATTAATTTGTTTTATTTATTTTGCAGCGTAATACGTGAGTGGAGTTTGTTTGAATTCACCTGGGAGAGTTGCTGACTGTCCCTTTTGAACTTGAGTTGTTTGATCTTCTTTATGTCCTCATCCTCAGTTCTGGTGACTGAGAATCTTGACACACGTCGCATCTTAAGAACAAAAATCTTAGGAATAAATTGAGATTATTGAAATACGAATTATTGATTTATGAATTTATTGTTTGTGGGAAATCTGAAACAATCGCTATTAATTCATTTGTTAAACTAAAAAAAAATGTTTATATTTTTTTCGACAATGTTAATTTAATTGTTGATATTTTTTCATAATTTTATTTTTACTTAATAAATTTTATGAAAATTATTACTTTAACTGGGGAAGAAGGTTCCCGTTCAATGCTTGGATTTTCAGCATCATTGACAACATGGAGATTGCTTGAAACTGTTGAAATTTTTCTTTCCTAAAAGAATGGTTATTGCAATGATTGTATTCATTACCGTGCTTTCGTTTCAGAATAATATATCATTTGAGGCATAATTTCCAAGATAAAATTCTCTATAACATTAAATAAATTTTCAAATTGATGGCGAGTTGTTTACAGGCAGGATCCTTCCCAACAAGTTGCTGAGGGAAATCTTTCTTGATGGTTGGCTGTCATTCTTCGCATTTTCTTTGTCATCATCTTTTGCTTCATCAATGATCAACCTTTTTAATTCCGATGTCTTTATGCTGCCCATGAACATCTTTTCGTCTAGAAGATATTTAAAGTTTGCATGATAAAATTCACATTGGAAAATTGTCTAAAAAATTCGAGATAAAAACGAGGTTTTGAAAGAACTTTTCGACTTATCTAGAGTCTAATGCGTGCAGGTTGGCCGAACGGGTTGCGTTCCTGCATACGGTGGTGATGGCAACAGTCGTAATGTAACGTGTTCGAGACCTGGCCTGCACTGCCACTATGTAAAATATTAACAAAAAGTGCCTCTGATGCTAGGCATATGGCGCTATATAAATGAACTACATATACGTTTACATTTTATCCGTTCACCTTTATTAGTCAAAACTGGATATTCTTCTACGATGCTTGAGGCAACCTTGTCCAGTAGTTCTTCCAGAGTGTCAGAAAAGTAGATACATTCCACATCCTTGTCAACCATGTCATCTGCCGTAACTTCATATGCGCTGTAAAAACAGCCTTTATCAATGCCGCTGTGATATTACCTTGTTAATTTATTTAGTTCTAACGAAATGTTGCTATTAATCCTAGCCTTAGCGAATATTAATTAATATCAATAATGATTAGCGACGGTGTAAGTGAGTATTGTTTGTGTATTACACGAGTATTACGATATTATCATGAACATTTTCATTTCCACAAATAGTATCCACGAACTTAAGCGAAATACCCTGTTAGAAAGAATAATTAGCCTATTAAAGCTAACATCCAACAATTAATTAAATAATTAGCTACATCATCATCTCATTTGACCAACTTGGTTTCGTGGGGGTTTATGACTGGAGGTAAGAAAGGTAGGTTTTTTATTTGGATGATGGCATCGTAAAGCGACGGACGAAGTAAATTGGCTACTGCTCCTGCTACACATACTCCAATCTGTAAATTTATTGCAATCCTCTTGAAATACATTTCGTAAAATTCTTTCGTATATCATATTACGTTATTACACAATTCATGCAGATTATAAATAATCTGTTCCGTATGTGTTTAGTTAAATAACTAACATCTGTCGTTAGGACGCCAGTAATAGCAATGTTAATTAAGAAAAAAAAATTCAAATTCTCCATTAATTAAGTTATAGTTACTCCCGCCGATTACCAGCGATGAGAAAGGTAACTTTTTAGACTCGTTTGATGTCTTTCCGACAGAAATAAGCAACTAGTAAGTAATTTCTGCGCCAGGACTTTAATAATAATAAATATTTCTTGAGAAGAAACAAGATTCAAATTCTCCATTAGCAGCAAATGACATACCACGCATGGCAAGATGTGACCCAAGTAACCCGTCATCTCAAAGGCTATGACAGCAGGGGACACGGTGTGAGACATGGCTCCTGAGAGGGTCGCAGCCCCAATGATGGAATAAGCTCCAGGCGTTATGACAACTCCCCTGAGACCCTCTGGAAAGTAGAATGCCATGCACTCCCCAAAGAATCTTCCAAATGCTGCTCCTGTAAAATACGATGGCACTAAGTTCATGTAATTCGATTTGCATTTACATTCTAAACTGACTTAAAATAACGTCGTTGAAGATGACATCACAATAATAATAAAATAGATTTTTAGAGTTTTTATTTATGGAAGGTTTCACAAACCAAGACTGAATGTCGGAATGAAGATTCCACAAGGAACAGGCATCGTGGTTGCAACTGCGCACATCCAGAACTAAATGAAAACATTATGTTTTACCATATAATTCTAAATTCAATTGATTAAAATAATACAATAAAATCACTTTAAAATGCTGAATTGTCGCTTAGTTAATAGCTACAAAATTGTATTGTTGACATTGTTGGGTCTCTTAATATGGCATCTATTGATATTTACTTTCTGGAGACAATTTCAAACAAACCTAACTTTTTTTTTAAGTTAATAATTGCAAATAATTCCACAAAACTCTGAAATTCTGTAAATAATTGGAAGATAAGTAGGACAATTAAAGTGCTGTTACATCACATACATCTTATATTAGCGGTTAAATTAATACCCTCATGATGAAGAAGAGAAAAACTGTGAGTATTGGATTGTTCAGTGGACCCCTCCATATGCTCAGGTACCTCATATCTTCTTCTGTCGTGGCCTCAGCTGTCGTCCAAGTCCTGTTGTCAAACATGTTGAAGACTGCCTCTCTCAAAGTCAACTGAAAGTCAATGAAACATCTCAAATGTGTGTGCTGGAAAAGAGTTCTTGTTTATTTTGGGTTCTGAATTGGATTTACCTCACCAGCCATGTATTGTCCCAACCCCGCTGGAAACAGGAAGGAGAAGACAACCAGAGTCACCAATGCCGGATATAAAAACCTCCTGAAAGCGATTATGAACAAAATATATCACGAGATTTTTAGGTCAGCTATTGAATAACACCGTGTGATTTACGAATGGATCAGCTGCCAACTGAACATTTTTAAGAATGGATCAGCTGCCAATTGAACTTTTTGTTGAGAACTTAATTAATAAGGACGCAGGAGACAAAGCAATAAGATACTTTGTGACCAAACAAAAGTTCAGAAAACATAGTGCACACGAGGACAGACGTATCACGTATTATCACTACTTCCTTAACTAATTACATACTTTTATAACTCCACTCTGATTAATTAAATGATAATAATCTACTAACGTCCTCTGCAGAAAGGCACTCAGTCTCTTCCTCCTCCTGATGAAGATGACGATAGATTGGTGCGAATACACGAACAGAGCACCGAGAAGACCACACAAGAGACTTGACGAAATCAATAACTCATTGATTAGTTTTTGTACTTGGTTAGTTATTACTTATGATAATTATGATGATGATTAATGTAAGAAACCCAAGGAATATGAAGATGATGATCTCCAAGACATCATAAGGTACTGGATTGTTGATTTCCGATTTGAAGAATGGAAGAATTGTTCCTATAAATTAATCACAATACAGCATCGCTTATAATTGCTAACAATTTATTGTTATTCTCGTTAATTTAATAACATTTGTTACAATAAAATTGAATGATTAAAAATATATTATTACCTGAAAATATTTGAAAATGATATCATCAGTAACAACTGAGTCTCCTTACCGTGATTTCTTGCCAAAGACTTGAAGAATCCCAAAGTTATTGCTCCGCACATGGAGGCATACAAACCTCTCCAGAAATTCTCCGTGGCGTAATTGGTTGCCGTTGCTTCTACACTGTACATTATGCCTGGAAAATGTCAGCTCGTTTTCACAATTTTCATTTCCTTTATTGACATTAATTATGAAAATGAAGGAAATCCATGAATGAATGAATGAGACAGAACATCTTTCAAAATACTGCGCTCACTTTTTTTTTCATTGAGATCATGTCGAACAGAAGTATAAATAATATAAATTATGATAATTGTTATTAGGTTCATTTTTAACCTCACCTCCGATTGGAGTACCAAATATGCAAGACACGCCCACCGCTGCTCCAGCTGTGAGGATGCTGCTGTGGAATGACTTCAGCTGGAAGACATCATTCGCTCAGTTTAAACAGGAGTCATCGTCATCATCTTCATCATCATCATCGTCAACATCTTCAACATCATCATCGTCGTCATCGTCATCATGATATCTTTCGAAATAGTCATCGCCATCATCATCATCATCACCATCATCATCATCATCATCATCATCATCATCATCATCATCATCATCATCATCATCACCTTTGCTTTGCTCGGAAATAACTTCGACAACAAACTGGACGTTGCACTACCAACGTGAACAAAAGGACCCTGTCAACAAGTCAACATGTCAACAAGATATCTTCCAAGGTCAATAAACCAAATGGAGCTTACATTGTTATCATCATCATCAGTAGCATTGTTAAGTAAAGGTAATAAAATTAACAACAAATAATAATGCAAATTAATTACAAGTAATTACTGACATAAACATTTAATATAACAAAAATCTCTGCTTAATTGCTCCCAACCAGCTTTCCAAGAGGCATTCCTGAAGCCAAGGAGAAGGACAACCCAATGACCTTGGAGACAAAGGTCGAGAAGGTCAAACATTCTTTTAGCTTCACCCCGGTCAGCATTGTCTTGATTTCAGGAATTCCTGATCCTTGAATTTTTAAATTATAAAGAATTCATTTCAAAAAACTGTTATTTCATTCTGGATGATTTTGAAACATTATCATTAAATGTCAGAAATAAATTATTCATTTAATGTGACATTTTAAAATCCAATGTCATTGAATGTCACGACAAATCCAAATGGGATAACTCAACGTCAGCTAGTGTTTTCAATGTAGGCAAATAGATGTGTTAAGAAAAAATGGACAATGACATGTTACGACAACATTCCCACAATGGATCTTTTCCAGATAAGCCCGCCAAAAAGTTAATCCCCGCCACCCAAAAAAGATTATAAAAAAGAGGACATGAAACTTGTACTTTTAGTTTTTATCGAAGAGGGTGAAATTGGGACATGTCATTAATAATTCGCATGAAAAGGTCCGTATTTCGGTACCTTTGCCTCCAAACGAACACACAAGTAGCTGTCCACTAAAGATCGGTGTGTGCCGCATTGGCGCTTATTCTGCATCTTGTAGACATGCCAGAAAGATTCGATGGTTTGTGTGTGAGCTCCAGTCGTTGGATCCACAGAGTTTGCGGTATGATTAACGTATTGTCGTCTCCTCGTCATGAACGAGAGTCGAAAGCGTCAGAAAGTTCATTTCAGGTTTTACGTACGAAAGTAGAAAATCTTTGCACAAAATGAGTCTAGAGGCGGATAAGGAGTTGTTTTTATGGCGCGCGTTTAAATATTCAAATGTGGCACTTTTTGCATTAGTGGCGGGGCTTATCTGTCATGTCGATTATTAATTAATAGCCAATTAATTATAAAACACTTATTTAAATCTTTTGATAAATTTATTTTGAATGAAATTCTTGAAACCGACCAAAGGCAGCAGGGCTGAGGAAGTGAGTAAATCCTGTTGAGAAGCAGATGAAGATGATGGGGAAGCTGACGAAGACGACGAATTGAACTCCCAGCGATGAGGAAGTCGCTCTGTACAACCACCTGTGAGCTGGAAGAAACATCGTGTGTGGTCATGATGATGATGATGATGATGATGATGATGATGATGATGATGATGATGATGATGATGACGACGATGACGACGACGACGACGACGACGACGATGATGATGATTAAGAGTAACGAATTTCAAAGTAATAATTAATACAAAACATAATAAAACAACACCAGTCGAATTATTGCATTAATTCATTACAACATTCCAACTATAACAACGACATCATTATCATCATCACGAAGTTGCGATCTCATAATTTTTTCAAGTCATAAAACACTTGCATCGTAATAAAACTGTTTAATGCTGAAATATTTATAGAAGCACATTATGTTATTATTATTGTTATCGTTATTACTATTGTTGTTGTTACTATTATTATTGTTGTTGTTGTTATTATTAATAATAATAATAATAATATTATCGTTATTAGTATTATTGTTATTATTATTATTATTATTATTATATTTGTTAATATGAATCACGTGGCATATTGATTTTTAATTAATTTCACCCGCTAATTAATAAATTAACATGCATAATTACCTTCCAAGCACACGTCACAGAAAACGTCAATGAGGAAGCTGATGACGGCCACAGAGAGTCCCAACAAAGTCAGGAATACAACATCTTCACCTGTCGGACTCCTCAGTCTCCTCCAAATGCCTTCGAATGTTGATGTTCAAGTTAATTTTTAATCATTTTCAGTGACTAACAATTAATTATCAGTCATGGCTGAATGTGATGATGATGATGATGATGATGATGATGATTATGTCGGTGGTAGAACAGACCATCACCGCCGAGTGAAATGGTTGATACAAATAGTGTTTCGATTGTATGATTAGGCTTGCAGTTTATTTCAAAAAATACATTTTACTTCAAGAAAATAAACAATTTTGAACTTTTTGAGCAATATTTTGCAATTAAATGCATTACTTTTTGTTGTTTCTTTCTCTTTACTGTCTTTATCCTTCTTTTTGGTCAGAGTGGCGGCAAATCGTCGCAGACGACTTGTAGAATAATGACCGTGCATCTATAAATAAGTTACTTTTGTTACAAGTTACAAGTGAAAACATTAATTTTCATGATTTATTGTTAAGGCATAATTAAACAGATTAGATAAAAATGAATTACTCAGATATTCAACCAGGGTTATACCTTATTGATTTTATGTAAGTTTAAATTTCAATAAATTATTTGAAGTATTATTATAAAGTATTTGAACAAATTATCACCAAAAAATTAGCAACCAAGGTTCGTTGACAATAGCAATTTCTCAATTAACGTGTTGCTGAGTGGTGAACCTGCACACCAATACTTGCTCCAATTGGCTAATTACAGTTTTAAAGCCCTGCTATTATTTGTGTTTATCTGTTATTTATTTATTAAATATTGTTATTAATGTTAGTTAAGCAAAACTATCAATGAATGATGCTTCCCAAGAAGAGGCTTTAAGTGTAGTTCGAGAATTAAACTTTCAACCTCGTTTGTGCTTAAGATTGTGAAATTTTGTGAGGAATGCAATGCCATTTGAAGCAAGATATTTGGAAGCCAGTAAATATTTTATAGCAGATTAATAAATAATAAAATATCAATATTATTATTTCAAAGCTAATTAATTGATATTTCACTATTAATCTTAAGAAAATGAACAACAAGAACTCACCAGTGTTTCGATGTAACGAAGCTTCGGGATCTTCTCCTGACTCGAATCATCATCATCACCCATCTCGATTCAACTTACAATATTCTAATTTTGAACAAATTAATTCAATTAGGTTAGTTATTCTCTAAAAAATCTCTCAACTCTCGAACCTCGTGTTCGAAACCTGTTGAGGTCCAAATTACAGAAACGCAACTCTTATCGATGTCGACGAAAATGAGTGATCCTCCTAACTTTTTCTAATATATGCCCAAACCTCGTCACCGTCATCATCATCATAACCGTAATGTCATCACTATCATCATCACAGGATATCCGAAATGAACCGAATATCTGAAATCAGCCGGTTTTTATGCTTTGTAGTTTTAATGGATGTAATTCAATTGAGAACAATCGACGGTGATGATTGTGATGGTGGTGAAGAAGAAGATGATGATGATGATGATGATGATGCTTAACGATGGTAAATTCTTTGTTAGTTTCCTATAGGTATTAAATTTTATAAATTTAAATATATTATTATTATTATTATTATTAACGTTAATTACGTAATTTACGATCCTTTGAATGTTACTTCTGTAATAGACTGTTGTTACGTAATATTCATTCATCCTCCATTTATGTAAATGTTATTTCTAAACAACAATTACGCAACCTTAGTACGTTTGTGGTTGATTGCGATTTCAGAGCAATTTGAACGATTATTGAGATATCTGTCGAATTTTCATGTTCTGTTTGCAAAATTAATTGGTGGATCACCAGATAATTTGAGTTTTAATGTATGTTGTTGTTTGAAAATGTAATTCAAATGTCATGAAATCTTCGTCGATTAGAATGAATATTGGAAATTCACAACGAGTGTGAAGCACGCTCAAGCAACATTGGAATTGTTCCTAAGATTTTATTCAGAATAAAACGTTTCGTAAAAGGCACGGTAAAATCTTGTAAAGATTTTCAAAAAGTAAAAGTAATACTTCACTATAATTTAATAAAAAAAAATTCAAATCTCAAAAAAGGAATACGGAAGGAATTCATCTCAGCACATGAGCAGTTGGAAGAACTTTC
This sequence comes from Hirudo medicinalis, assembly GCA_011800805.1. Lineage (NCBI taxonomy): Eukaryota > Metazoa > Annelida > Clitellata > Hirudinida > Hirudinidae > Hirudo > Hirudo medicinalis. Next base: position 37,720 of record MPNW01000857.1, read on the forward strand.
GAAGGAATTATTTACGACAACGAACAATTAAGTTAATAAGAACAAGTGGCTTTCAAAATATTTTCAAACAATTTGCAAGCGTAATATGCGAGCCACTTGAACCCAATCAACAGCAATAACAACAACAACAATAACAAATCATCATCATCATCATCATCATCATCATCATCGCCGCCGTCGTCGTCGTCGTCATCATCAAACTAATCTTCAACAACTTGTAAGGCACACATCAGATTATTGAAGATGTATTTCAGGTGTTTGTCTCAAGAAAGATAAGGTGTCGAAGGGATTGAAATAGATCGGGTGATGATGATGATGATGATGATGATGATGATGATGTTGTTGGTGGTAGATCTAGGTTGTATTTGATAAGCACTACTTATCAGAATCACGATATAAAAGCACGATTGAAATCATTTTACAAAACATTTCACCTCATCCACAAATCATCCATAAATCATCACAATGAAACGGATCACAAGATTGGTCACAAAACCTAACCAAACTGTTAAAAATCTGTTGCGATTAAAAAAACCATTATTCCTCAAGGTTGCAGATTAATTATAAGCGGGATAATAATAATGTTAATTCTAATAATTAATAAAGTTATTATTATTCATAATTTATTGTATTATAATGTGTGATAATTAATCGACCAATAAAAATATTACAAAATATTCACAATTTGAAAACAATTTTTAAAAAGCTGATAAGGCAAGCTCATTAACATATTAATAAGCTCATTAACATATTCATATACATGTTCGGTAGCGAATCAAAAATGTCTACAACTTCAATACTCAGCAACTAGATAAAATTAACAATTATAAACTCTGAATAATTAATAATAAATAGTTAATAAATAATAAATAATAATAATAATAAATAGATAAATAATAATAAATAATAATAAATTACTAAATAATTTGACTTGTAATTTCTTTTGAGATAAGAAACTTCCTCTACTTTTTCGTGCAGTTATTAACTTCGTTCTGAATAGCTCCCCTGACCTGAGTTATAAATATAAAACTTAATTAAAATACTTTTATTTGAAGTTAATTAATCGATAATTAATGACATCATGACTTGTTTAAATATTATAATAAAAAGCAAAATAACCTCAGCCAATGAGAGGACTCCAATAATTCTACCATCTTCAGTCACAAATGCATGATGCAAGCCCAGAAGTGAAAACAGCCAATGAATCTGGTAAATTAAATATTCATGATGTCGTTTTAATATTAATCAATTATAAATAGTCGGCTGACCCGATACAGCGAGGTCCTGCTGGGAATTTGAAAAGGGGCGGGATCGATGTCACACGTGAAGATGTCAACTGATTGGTGCAATAGCTGGTCAGATACAGTTGCCTCCTTTTCCTGTTTGTTAATTAACTATTATTATAATGCATTAATTATTTGACTAACTGTCAATCAACTCATTGCAAGGTTTAGTCACTTGGTTTATTTACTTATTACAATTTTCTGTCAGGTAATGATAAGAAAGACATCGTGAATAACATAACAATTTATTTTTGTAACAATAAACTTGAGTTAACGTCGTTAATAAATTAGTTAACGTAACTAATAAAGGTGTTAGTGTAAATCCATAGAGCAACAGACTAGCAACAAAAACGTTACCATACGACAACAATTACAACAACACTGACTGAAAACAAGATAACCTCATCTTGTTCCTGGAGCGGATAAATCTTCTCAGGTGACGAGAGAGATGATGATGAAGGAGGAGGAGGAGATGGGGTGATCAGGCTCTGGGAGTTGAGGTACCTCACCAGAAGGTGTTTCAAGTCTGCCCTCAGCACGGAGCCAATCAGTTTCGAGTTGTCTGTGACGAGGCACAAAGTCATCAAGAATGTTCGAAACTTTCTGAGTGTAGGATCCGATACCAATGCTATTTGGTCTGATGTTCTTCTAGCAATTATTGTATCTTAAATTACGCTGTTGTTATTTATTTATAATTGTGCATAATTAATTGTACGAACCAATTATTTATTACATCAAAATAAGATAAAATAAGGATTCTAAAAATAGTCAGGAAATTCTAAAAATAAATTGGAAATTCCTCCAAACCCTTGGAGGCAACAACTGGATAGGCCCTGTGTTTGAACTGAGTGATGGTCCTCCACACCTCCCCAAAAGTGGCTTCCTCGGGAATGCATTGGACTTCCCTTACCATTACGTCCTCTGCTGTGACGTTGTGGGCGCTGCAATTACATGTTTTAATTTGCATGTTATTATTAAAATAATAATTATTAATAATTGAATTATTATTATTATTATTATCATCACCATCATCGAAATTGTTATTAATTTAAGCAATGATGAATAATAGTCGTTGCAAACATCAATAATTTATTAATTTATTCACTTAAATATCCGAAACACAATTTCAGCTAAAAGGCAACAGGCAAATAAAAAAGTTGGAAGATCCTGAGGAGCAAGAGCACTGAGTAAAGAACCAACTTGCAATCGTGAGCATCAATCGTCGATGGAAGGCATGGCAACTTCTTGATTTCAATCATCGCGTCGTAAACGGAAGGCTGAAGGAAGTTTGCAACTGCACTTGCCACCATGACTGCTATCTTTAACAAATTAACAAATTTATCCTCTTTCAAATAATTTTATTTCTTTATTTATTACATAACTACAAAAGTAAATATAATCCTGTTACTTATATCAGTACTACTAGAGACAATTTCACTACAAGGCCTATAGAATTGTTGACCAAATTTCCTCCATCTTCATACCATGCATGGCAGGAGGTGCCCGAGATGACCTGTGAGTTCAAAGACGATGACGGCAGGTGACACGGTGTGAGTGACTGCTCCCGAAAAGGTAGCTGCTCCCACCAAGGAATAAGCCCCTGGGATGATCATCTTGCCTCTGATCCCCTCTGGGCACCAGTGGGCCATCACTTCCCCTATAAACCTTCCTACTGAGGAGCCTGTGAAGTCGAGAAATATGTAGGAGATTAAAAAATAAAAGTTATTATCGAAACGATGGCTTCAAATTGATTTATTCGTTGCTCATTTTGTTTGTCTTTAAAAATGATAATGTACATTGTAAGTAAAATATGAGTACATTGTAAGTAAAATGTGAGTACATTGTAAGTAAAATGTGAGTACATTGTAAGTAAAATGTGAGTACATTGTAAGTAAAATGTAAGTACGTTGTAAGTAAAATATACGATTGCAATTGTAACTCCTTGTTTCTAATTTGTTCACGAGGGATCCGGGATATGTTTAGGTAAATATTAATATTAATTATTTTATTAATATTCAAATGGGAGGACAGCAGATGACTCACCCAAGGCAAAGGCAGGAATGAAGATTCCACAGGGAAATGGTAAGGTAGTTGAAATTGCACTCATCCAGAACTTCAAAAGTGTTATTAAAAGATGAAACGTTTACTTAAACGATAAATTGAAATAACTTCATTTAAAAATTAAATTAATTTTAATTAAAGGCAGTAAATTTGTTTGCATTCATTAATGATTGCAAGGTATCACTTGTTCTCAGGTAAGAGAGATTAGCACCAGATTAGAACCGAAGATAAAAATAACTGAAAAATATTCTTCTGACTTTCATGACAAAGAACAGTCCAATGGTGAGAAGTACGTTGTCCAAAGGACCCTTCCAAACCGCCAGCATCTTTTCTTCGTCCTCGGTCTCTGCCTCTGCTGTCATCCAAGTCCTGTTGTCGAACATCTGGTTGATGGCTTCCTTCAGGGTGAGCTGAATAAAGTATGGTGGTCTACCGGTTGAAATGTGAGTCATGATTGGATGTAATAACGTTGGTAATACTTTTCCATTTATTTTGGTCAATTTAAAATGAAAGATCTAATCAAGTTCATTAAGTTCGAAGAAATAAAGACGACTATACATTATGTCTGCATTAACATGTTTAATATTTTAATTAACAAATTATCTCAGTAAATTATTTTCTTAATATCGGAAAATAAAATTCAAAAAACAATTTTATTTAAATGAGTCTGTAATTGACTTAAAAATAAGTTGTTCACCTGACCAGCCATATATTTCCCAGCACCTTCTGGAAAGGTGATGATGAAAATCACCATGGTGACGATGCACGGATAGATGATTGGACTGAAAGGATGAATCGATTAATTAAATTAAATGAAGGATGTTATTATTCGAGTGACAAGGGTTTGTTTCAATAGAACATGTTTCCTCAATCAGATTTTTAACTCTGAAGTTTTATTAACTTGAACATCCTTAAGTGTTGATAATGTCAGATTCAAATTGAAGTTTCAATGAAGTGAGATCTGTAATTCTGAATCTTCAATTACTATTGATATGAAATCTGTATTTTGTTATTTTGGTTAAACCACAACAACAACAACCACAACAATAATCAATTGACCTCTTCTTCAAAAGGTCATTCAACCACTTCTGCCCCCTGACGAACAAAACGATGCTCTTGTGCAACCAGACAAATCCTGCTCCCAAGACTCCACAAACCAGCCTGCATTTTAATTGTAAACAAACAGGTCAATAACAAATATATGTAATTAAATATTTAAATGAGTCTACATGTTAACATTAAATACCAATGAATATTACTTACTATACAATAACTACTAATTTTTATTAACAAAAATTAATAAATTATTTATCTAATTATCAACTAAATACGTGCAGTTATAACTGTATTTATCTTCATTATAAATTATTTCAGTTATAAATAACCAAATTATAGTCGAAATGTTTTTTATTAAATAAAATAAATGAGTGAGTGGGTGAATGGGTGGGTGGGTGACTGGGTGGGTGGGTGAGAGAGTAGGTGAGTGAGTGAGTGAATTAATTTCACGACACTCAAATGTTTGCAACAACAAACCCAACGAAAGCAAAAGCCAAAATCTCGAAGACATCATAAGGCAGCGTTTGCCTCAATTCTGTCTTGAAAAGAGCTGTCAGTGTTTCTGGAATAATTAGTTATCGGCAAGTTAACGAAAAGAATAACTTATTACGTTGCTATTGCTTGTTATTGTTAGTAGTAGCAGTGTTAACAATACCGTTAATATAACTCACTTTTTTATTTATGTCACTATTAGTACATTAATTGTCAAGTGACAATTATTAAATGATATTAATGCCTAATTCATCGACTAAATCAATCAATGCGAGCGATTAAATATTGATTCAGAAAACAAAGTAACAACCTTCTGATTTCGTGACGCTGGAGAGAAGTCTGAAAGTGAAAGCACCACACATTGCCGAGTAAAAACCCCGCCAATAGTTTCTGACAGCGAAATAAGTTGATGTTGCCTCTACACTGAACAGCACTCCTAAACAGCGAGGGAATGAGTGAGTGAGTGAGTGAGTGAGTGAGTGAGTGAGTGAGTGAGTGAGTGAGTGAGTGAGTGAGTGAGTGAGTGAGTGAGTGAGTGAGTGAGTGAGTGAGTGAGTGAGTGAGTGAGTGAGTGAGTGAGTGAGTGAGTGAGTGAGTGAGTGAGTGAATGAGTGATTCATCATTGCAATAAACCTCCGATTGGAGCAGCAAATGTACACGAAACACCAACAGCTGAGGCAGCAGTGAGGATGTCCATTTGAAGGGCTTCGTTCTTTAATAATGATGTATTTATAATTATTAATAATATATTTAGAATTACTAATAATATATTTAGAATTAATAATAATATATTTAGAATTGCGAAAATATGACAATATTATAATTACTTTAGCATATTTATCAGCACAACTGTTTCTAATCATCATCATTGCACTGCAATAAGCAATATATATATATATATATATATCAATTATATATAATTAGAGCTATTTAATTATATATATTTAATACAGAATGAACATGGCATTGCAATTATTGTCATCATTCTATTGCTTGAAGTTCCATGTGCAGTGATAAACAGAATAACGTGTCTAGCTGCAACAACAACATTATCCTCATTATCACCATCAACATTAACACAATAACAACTCCATCATCTTTAACGACGACAATAACATCACGATAATAAGCATCATCATCATCATCATCATCAACAGCAAACCTCTTTGCCCTGTCTAAAGGCTGGAAAGAGTTTGGAAAGATTGGAGCTGTTACGCTGGCCACGTGGACGAACGGACCCTGGAATTGGCGTGACGATAATGATGGTAATAACAATAACAATTATTATAATCATGTGAGTGAAAGTAATTAATATTCAATGATATATTACAGACATTAAATATTCATTATGTTGAATAAAGAGGTCAAATCATGCATAACAATGAGGTTGATGTCAAGAGCTGATGCTCGTCAAGAAAAAATACATAAATACATGTACATAACGTCGTAATGATATGAAGCCGACCTGGAGACCTCATGAAAATTAAGCATTGTAATTAAAATTAATCAACAAATGGACCGTGACACAGAAGGATTGCATAACTTAATGAAATGACGAGGACGTTACCTATGATGATAATGATGAGGAAATTAGACGATTACGATGATGATGATTAAGGTGATGACGACGATGATCAGTAATTCGAAACTTGTCATCGAATTATTCTGTCGTAATAAAATATCATAACGATTGTTGTTGTTGTTGTTTGCAATCTGGTCTTTCTACTCACAACTTTCCCCAGAGGTAGTCCAGATCCAAGGGAGGTGGTCAACCCGATGACCTTGGCGACGAGAGTTTTGAAGGTCAAATACTCCTTCAAGACCACGCCTTTCATTATTGTTTTCACCTCGGGAATTCCAGAACCTAAAAATAGATGCCGATGCAAAGAATTAATTTTCTTTGTTTGAAAAAATTAAGCTTTATATGAAATTTAAATTCAGGCAATCTGCTTTAAAATCGCCTTAATGAGTGTTTGATGAGGTTATTTAAGCATCTAGGTCAATTACTCAAATAGAGCAATTAAATGGTTAACATTTATTAATAATTATATTGTGTCAATAAAATTAATTACATTTCATTTATCCATTAAAAATAAGTGCAATGTTTAGAATATAATTTGTTGATAATTACATTAAAACATTTTAATGTTCGCTAACAAACATCTTTCTAAGAAAACCTCACCGATTGCAGTTGGACCAACGAGTCTTGTGAACCCCACTGAGAAGGCCACAAAGACCAGAGGGTACGTGACCCAAGCCATGAACTTGCCAAACATGTTTCCACTTAACAGCTCGTACAATCCTCTGTGAGCTGATTGGAGGAAATGATCAATTGAAAATTATATTATTAATAATAACCAACTAATATGGATCCTTTAATTAATCAGATTTTTTGTTTTGTTGATTTGGCTGGTTGGCTTCAATTGCTCGATTCCTTCAAAATCCATTAAAAGCATTTACAAAAATTTAAATCAAATACAACAATAAATACTATAAATAAATCATTTTAATACAAACACAACGTTTACTTCTCTCATAAAATCCAAACATTTAGAACAAAGGCGCAGAACAAGAGCAGAAAACAAAGCCATCATTGGAATAATTAATCAAACCATAAATAAAACAACACTGGGCGATATTAAGCATCCTTAGAAAGCGGTGTCTTTTTTGATCCAATGATGACGCAAAGAATGGCGGCACCGGGCAAAGGAATGAAAATGAATGGTTTAATTGACTGATTAATTAGGATTCAAATAGTTGAAATTCTTGCCAATTAATGTTTAAATACTTTAAATTCCTTTAATTAAAACAATTGGCTAATAAAAATATTTCCTAATGTTGTGAGTTATTTATTAGCTCCTTCAGTCGATAAAGAAAAGAGTAATTTGTAATTAATTAATTAATTATTTATTTATTTTATAAACAAGAATATGTAAATTGTAATGGCATCATCATCATCGTCATCATCATCACCATCATCATCTACGGCTAATTATCATAACCATCGTCCAATTAATCCTAATTTCACCCGGGATTCTAATAAATTTAGAGATCGATTTACAATAATTAAGACATTGAATAACTCGTTCAGCACAAAAACAGTGAAAGTGCGAAACAGCATCACATCGGCCTGATAAATAATTTCTCCATCATGGTTTATCCATAACAGGCATTTTTTTCACTGATAGACGATTTGAAATAGCGCAAAGGTCGTGGATTAAAGGTTGAGCATACTTCATACTGTGCAGTGCTTATCAAAGCGAAATCAGACACTGGACGGTGATAGCCTGTACTAAACACTGTCATGGATATCATGCAAGACTTATGACATTCAATAGCCTGTGCTAAATGCTATCATGGATATCATGCAAGACTTATGACATTCAAGATCTTCACCGACGTCATCGTACCAGGTGTTGATCCACCTGGAATGAACCGATCAACACCTGATTTTTCGTTTCATCAGCTGTTCATTGGAGCGCGTAATTACTTCTCAAGATGCAATACCTTGATTGGGTGACCAGGTGAATCGTGAGAATCAAGTTGAGAAGGTGTTGATGGAGATGATGGTAGTGATGACGTTGATGTTGGTGATGATATGGTGGTGATAATGATTGTGGCGATGATGACGATGGTGTTTCTTACAATCAGTGATACATTGTTTTACGCCAACTATTTGTTTCGAAACAAATTGCTGAATATTTATTATTTTTTAATACTTATTTATTATATATTTTTATATCCATATTATATATTTATTATTTGTTAATACTTATTTATTATATATTTTTATATCCATATTATATATTTATTATTTGTTAATACTCTGTGCTAATAAATTAATTCCTTAATTAAAATTACCGACAATTAAGCTATAGTTGTGATAATAAATAATAGTTAATATCGCAATAATAATAATAATAATAATGATAATAATAATAATAATTTAATTCCAATTATAACAATGAGAACAACCAACCAATGAGGCTCTTCTCGGTAAATAGGTCAATTAGGAAGCTAAATATAGCAACGGCTATCCCCAGAAATGTCAGGAAGATCCAATCCTGAAGGTTTCTTCCAGTAAGTAGGTCAGAGCAGGCTCTTGCGAAGCCTAAGAAAAGAGGTTGGTCAGTCTAACAAGGTGAGTTCAAAGGTGGAGTTACTTGTTGCTTATTGTTATATGTATGTTGGAAATTATCGTATTGGCCGATGTTATTCCTTTGCAATGGCGCAAGACACACACGTTGATGTGCAGTAAGTTTACAAACAAAAAACAAATAAATGTATAAAGTCAAAATAGTAATTAAAAATGATAACATTAATATCAATGTGATAAAAAATATTCCTACGTTTAACTTGTGACTTTTGCCTCAAACTCTCCTTCGAACAGGATTCTCTTTTCCACTTTTCTGACTCGTGTTTCAACAACGTGCGAAGCTTCAAGGTGGAATAGTGGCCATGCATCTAAGAACAACGTGGGGGACGGACGGATGGATGGATGTGTGGACGGATGAATGAATGATTGTATGGATGAATGAATGAATGAATGAATGATTGGATGGATGAATGAATGGGTTTATGAATGGACGGTTGGATGGATTAATTGATTCATATAAAAATGACAAATAAATGTGATTTTTAAATCTGATGCTCACCAATGTTTCATTGTATCCAAGAGTTGATTCTGTGGACTGGTTGCTGGATAACTTGAGAAGTTTAATTCTGAGTTTTTTACGATCTTTGTTATCATTGTTGTTGTTGTTATCATCATCATCATAATTATTAATAAAATCCTCGTTGTTGTTGTTGTTGTCGCTACTGATCACGTCAAGTTCTCCTTTAGACATCTTCAACAACCTTTCCTTTCCTCAACATGCAATTATGAGTTGGCAGAAGGTAAAAAGTAAACAACACCAATTTACGATGCTCAATGAATTATGACGTCACTTCGAGCAACAGCAACAACAACAAAATCTACGAAGGTAGTTGCAGAGGGTCCTATCATCTGCCTTATAAACACTTGTCTCTTAATGAGGACAGCATATCAAAATGATGATGATGATGATGACGACGACGACGATGATGACGACGACAGTCAAGATAATGTTGTCCATGTCGATGTAAACCCTAAATAACGACTAGATGAATGAAATTATTTATTTTTATAATTTCAAAGTTTACCTGTAATTGTAACCTATAGTTGTAACTTGTAATTAATATTGTAATATTATCTCGATATGAAATAAGCATTTAAAATATATCATCAAGATTATTTTCATATTTTTGCACTTACAGAGTATGCATTCCCATCAAGGTGGAGGGATGGAACGATGGATGAAAAGATGGAAAAATGTTTGAGTAATTCGAATTGAATGGATAAATGGATGGATGGATGGATGGATGGATGGATGGATGGATGGATGGATGGATGGATGGATGGACGGATGGATGGATGGACGGACGGACGGACGGACAGACGGATGGACGGATGGACGGATGGACGGATGGATGGGTGGATAGATGGATGGATGGATGGATGGACGGATGGATGGATGATTTTGAGAATCGTAACAGTTTATTCGGGTAAAATAAATTTCCTTGTGGGTCAAAGTTTATCTTTAAGAGCTGCGAAATCTCAGCGTTGACTTTTATTGGGGCATTCTTTGAACAGTTATCAACGATTGATTTTGTGATACTGATAATGACGACGACGACGACGACGACGACGATGATGATGATGATGATGATTCCGTTTGCCACCTACTTTTTACCAGGGACGCTATTTCAATTGCTTACGGAGGAAGAAAACCTACGTCCAATATTTCAGAAATTAGATCAATGGATGGATGGATGGATGGATGGATGGATGGATGGATGGATGGATGGATGGATGGATGGATGGATGAACAAATGGATGAATAAGTCTTATTGTTTGTGTCAGTCTCTAAGTTGGGGAGATAAGGTCTCTTGTTTCAATAATTTAAAAATTTACCACCAAATTTTGTCCCTGCCTTTAATGTCCTTATCAGTTATTTCAAACGCTCAATAAATAATAATAAATAATTAATTAATATTAGTTAATATATTCAATATCTTCAAGAAAATTCTTCAAGCAAGCAGAAACTCACTCGTGCGTGTAAACACAGGTTGCTTTGGATGGTGGATTGCATAAGTTTTGATCTGTTGGACCAGGGTTGAATTTTTCAGTAAAGGTTGATTGAAGTTGACTGAAGTTACGTAATATTACAAAACGAAGCACTGTGTTGCAGAAGGAACTGCTCTTATAAAATTATTTTACTTAATAATGTTAATATTAATATATATTAATATTATATTAATGTTAATATTAAGTTGAATTCATAAGGCGCATGTATATACGCATGTCAGAGGCGCCACATTCAGAATTGTGGATTTGAAAAGATTGAAGTAGGTCTTGATTGAAGTGAGCATCTCAGTGTTTGTTTAAATCTTTCATTTTAAAATGTTGTCGAAAAGTTGCAAACTTTAAACCCATCGCAAACTTATTGAAGAGTTTCAATGAAGTTGAAGTTCCAAAACTTCCTTCGTTAAAAGCAAATCAAAATCAAATTTGAGTCACGACTTCAAACTTTTATTTCGGTGATGTTTTAGGCGAGGATTAAAGCAATGTCACAAACCACTAAACAGTTCGTGATTGTTGTTAATTTATTCCGGAACGTCGAAGCATTTGTGACCCTCGATCGAATAACCGATGAAATAACTTTTCAGAAAAAATTCTCAGAGGCAAGAAAAGTCGTAAAATCAAAGTCAAGATGGCACCACAAGAGCACTTAATGCCCCGGAAACATTACAAACGCCATTCAAGAAAATGTGGCAGAAATCAAATCGCATGAGACTGGCAGACGCATAAAAGACAGTTCTAAGCTTGATGAGAATCCCAAGAATCACAAGCAACGGATGTTGTCACCAAATTGAAAACAGTGGAGCATTAAAATGGCACAAACTCATCCAAAGAGACTTTCGAAAGCTCTTGCAAACTGTTTGTGACAGACTCGTCCACGTGACATCTTGAGAAGTATTTTGTGATGTAATCAAAGTTCTGCAGGATCTCAATTTCAACAATGCACCTCAGTGCAGTTATTTCCACGAACTTTCAACTTAATGAATGCCTTCCAAAAGGATGAATTGTAGAAAGTCGCCAGACGCTGTAGCATTGAAGTTGAAAATTATGACGACGACGACGACGACGATGAGTATGGCACGAGTAGCATCGAAAATTCAAGTATCAATCTCAAATGTGAGGATTTATTTGTCAAAAGATGTTTTTAAAAAAGGCACAAAAAAATATGAGGCACTCAGTACTAATAAATCTTTCAAGTCACAATCTTTTGCGAGATATTACATATATTCTCATAAATAACATTCTATATTCTGTTACATAATACATAAACATAAAAACGAAATAACAAAATCTGAAAAAACTTCCAAAATTCAAAAGTAATCAACATCCAGGTCGAACAAACCCTCGTCAACAACAACAACAACAGTAACAGTGATCATTGTAAACATGGCATGCAATCCACAAGCAGGTCAGTCATTACAAAATGTAAAAACTCTGCCACACCACTTCACTTCTCACTCCAAAATGAAGCTGATGATGATGGTGATGGTGGTGATGAAGATGGTGATGATGCTTATGGCACAAAGAATCAATCAGAGATTACAAGCTCAGGACAGTTCCTCAGGGTGGAGTTGACAGAAAGAACATGGAAAAGGAATTCGGTGGTTATGATGATGATCCCGGTGTAGTGGAAACTCGAGATGACGTCAGACGTGAGCCTGGTGAGCACTTCCTCCAGCTCGTTGAAGCATTCGTCTGGAAGGGACTTCCCAGAGGAGCCTGCATCAATATGGACCTGCAAATATTTTATTCTTTCAAATATTTTATTGTTTCATCAAATGCATTGAAAAAGGTCAGTGTAGTTGCTATTAAAAAGATTTTAACGTTTAAAAGATTTTAATATTTATAAGATTTTAATGCAGAGTTCAATCTTCAGAGAAGCATCTCGTTTTAACACTCAAGCTTGCAAATTGAATCAATGATCTACTAAAAGCAGCAAACAATGTTCCACACCTCTGGATGGCATTTGACCGGCTTGCATGCACTCCACATGTTGCAATCCACAAACCAGAAATTCCTCAATTACGTGTTATTCACCAATTAAACAATTCCACGCAAAACAAAACAAACCTCGTTTCCTTCACGCACCGAGACTCTCACTCCGATGCTAGAAAATTGTTCGTCGAGCAGTGAAGCGTGACGTTGGAGCACCTTGCAGCAGGTGCTTCCCACCTTTTGAACAAAATTCATCACGTTGAAGTCATCTTCCACTGCCTCTGGAATGTTCTCCTCTAGGAAGAAAACTTCCAGCCATCTGGTGATGAAAAATGAGATTGAATAAAATTGCATCCAAAACTAATTAATTATGGAATTAATGGATTATGGAAAAAAAAGAATTCCATAATTGTAAATGGTGGAATTATTCAATTAACAAGTGGAATTATTCAATTAACAAGTGGAATTATTCAATTAACAAGTGGAATTATTCAATTAACAAGTGGAATTATTCAATTAACAAGTGGAATTATTCAATTAACAAG